>APFE030014507.1:16981-30547 GCA_000404065.3 Pinus taeda | reverse complement strand
TTATAATTATCTAGGTTTGAACCAAATATTTTTATTTAAGTTTTACCATTTATTACTTTTATCTATTTTTAATTTTTTAGAATTAATTGTTTTGATTATTTTATTATATTGATTTTACTAATTGTTTTGATTATATAGGTTTGACATAAATATTATTTTTATTTTTAGATATTCATTTGTTTTGATATCACTATGATACTAGGGATACCCAATTATAGTTCAATTCCTCAATAACAACAATTACTATTACACACACTCTTTCCAATCTAAACATAGTTACACAATGTAAATGGAACTATAACATTGGAAAAAGTTAAATGGATGGTGGAAAATTTATTTTCGATTTTTACAAAACAATTATAAATAAAAAAATATTGTACATGGAATTAAAAAAATTTCCTTTTGACATTCTCATTGCTTTGGCTATTTTAAATGGATGAAAATTTAGAGATAACTATATCAAAAAAACTTTATTACCTATAATTTAATATTAAATAAAATACACCTTATCTTAAACTTTTTATGAGAATAAATCTTCCCCATTGAAAATACAACTATCAGTTGAACAAGAAAATAAGAAGTTTCCTAAAACACTTTTAAACTCCATCCAAAACCAATGTAATGCTAAACCTAGTTTGAATATAGGTAAAGACTCATTTTACAGAACAAAAATAATATTAAATCAAATTAAAAAAAAGCATTGCAATAAAAGATTATAGAAAAAACAAAGTTATTATAAGTATAAAAGAGTCTCTCCTAAGAATGAAAAAAAAATTAACATTATTTAAATGAAATTAACGTACATTACTCTCATTGAAATTAGATATTCCTTAATTCCAAAATACATTAAAAGGAAAATATGTCACTTTTTAAAGAGATTTTTAACTTACTTAATTTACATTATTTATTTTGAGAATTAACTTACATCACTCTCATTGAAATTAGATATTCCTTAATTCCAAAATACATTAAAATGAGAATGTCACTTTTCTAAGAGATTTTTAATTTACTTAATTTACATTATTCATATTGGAACAATTTACATTACTCATATTGGAGCAGATTAGATGGAACAAGATTTTATTGATCTTAACTCTAAATATCACTTTAATGGAAGATAATGAAAAAAATGTTTAGGCACATGTAAAAATGAAATCTTAATGCAAAATAGAGAAACCATAACAACAAGGGAACATTCCGTTTCTAGTTCATTTTATTAAAGATTTAGCTATGTTTCAAGAATAGATTAAATAACAAAAGTAGGATTTGTACAAAACCCGGTTTGAAAAACAAAACACATAAAAATATAAAAATACATTGTTTGATAGAAGATCGTTATGATATCGAATGCACATAAAGTTATAAAGGTACATCGTTTGACAGAAGATTGTGTAACAATCTGTGCTTTTCATTGATGGCAACCATCATGACAGTTTTTTTTTTATTATTATAGAGTTTTCTGTATTTTGGTGTGTTACAATTGTAGTGATAACCCAGACACTTTATTCAAGGTTGTGCATTCTGCCCTTTGTATTTTAGGATTTTAGTAAGGAAACTTGAAACCAGCAAATAAAACTTTATGTCAAGCCCAATTAGCTATCTCCTTATCATAGTTACCATAGTTACCAAGTTCAAATTCAATTCAATAAGAAAAAAATTCAAATACTTAAAATTCAATATTGTAAAACTTTGGAAGTAGACATTTTACAGATACTTAAATAAATTGTTTTACCAAAATTTTAAAATTATTAAATCTACAATATGATATTGAACCAAATTTTCAATAACTTTTTTTATCACTTTTTTCTTTGATATATTTTTATTTAAATTTAATGAATATTCTTTTACATATTCTATGAATAAATAATCTTTATTTATTTGTTTATTTATCTTTTAATAAAAAATAGTGGTTTAGTTTAACTATTCATTATGTATTCTAATTTCTCTAGTAGCAACTAAGTTTTCATTATTGTGTATTGATAAATTTGGATTTTATATGAGCATATTTCTACTTTTAAAATATGTCTTACAAATTTGGGCTTTAATTTTTTTTTTCATTTTTCATTACCATGCGAAATTATGTAAGGAACCCTCTTAAACAAAAGATCAAAGTCTAATTTTGAGAAGCTTTTTGTTTATGCATGTATGTGACTAATACACATAATCATACCCGAAACTTTGAAACTCTGGAGAAACTCCACCATCATGTAATCATCTATGAGTTAATATAGACTTGGTTTTCCTTGTAAATTGTCATCTTACCTCTCTAGCATCATGCATCAATCTGTTAGCCTGTATGGTGTTCTTCCTCCCAACTCTATAAGTTTATGCACGAGTGGTGCTTGCACTCTCTTCTCCTCTGCACATGGCTACTCCACATCATCTCAAGGTTCTTCCTTTGGAGCTAAAATCTCCTCATTTCCATACAACTGAAGCTCTCTGTCAAGGGAACATCTCATGGTCTTCTCTTCATCGAACTTCACATCTCTACGAACCACTGTCATCCTGTGAGATGGCAGGTACACCCAATAGTTGTGTGTTGTATCATTGTACCCCACAAATATGCCCAACTCAGCTGTTGGATCTAGACTTTTCCATTCATCCTTGGTAACTTGATAGTGTCCCACATATGGTTTCATACCTAAAAAATCTTGTATTGGTGTACTCATCCCGATAATTCGATGAGGACTCATGTTTTGCACATATAAATATGTGTTGCATGCTTCAACCAACAAGTGCAATGGTAGGCCCTGATCATGTAACATTTCCCACGCATCCCACAATACTTCTATTCTTCCTTTCATCCACCCCATTCTGCTATGGGTCATGGGGTGCTATTAACTCCTGTTGAATTCCTTATGATGCACATAAGTCTTTGAATTCATTTGACACATATTCTCCACTGTTATCTCTCCTTAGAGCTTTAACTTTCCTGCCAGCATCTTTCTCCACAAGTGCTTTAAATTCAAAAAATTTAACGAATGTTTGATCTTTCTTTTGCATGAAGAAAATCTATAACTTATGAGAAAAATCATTTAAAAATATTACATAATACCTATGCTTGGCAGTGGAGGTTGTCGATAACAATCCACACACGTCTGAGTGAACTCTTTCAAGGATCACTTGCCCTTGACTATCTTTATGATGAAAGGTAGCTTTGTTATACTTCCCCAATGTACACCCTTTGCATGTGTTTCTCTACTTTAGTGTACCCTTGGGAAGTCCGGTAGAAATTTGTTGCATGATTTTCAAACATCTGTGGTGCAAGTTACCCAATCTTCTATGCCACAACTCATCGATGTCTCAAATATTCACCTTATTTTCTTTTGTGTTCAAAGAACCATAATCTTCTACATCCAATTTGTAGAGTTTCTTCACTAGAACCTCGATCCACTTCACTTGTCCCAAGGCTATGTGATGAAGGAAAGCCTTTCCTTTGCTAAATATCACATCGTAGCCATGGTCCTCCAACATGGCAACTGAAACCAAATTCTTCTTGAAAACTAGAACATAAATGACATATTTTATTGTGAGAGGAGAACCAGACTCCCTTTGAAAGGAAACAATATCAATGCCAGTCGCACCATACCTCCCATCACCTCCCATTTCAATGTGCATCTAGAGGTCCTTCTCCTCCAAGTGACTGAAGAACTCTTTGTTTCTGGTCATATGAAATGAGGATCCACTGTCCAAATTCCACACACTACCCATTACCGACGTCACCATGCAAGTGATGAGGGTGAAATCCAACTCTAATTGTGAAGTAAGATATTTGCCTGCTACTCCTTTTGAGGGCTTCTTGCCGGCCTTCTTGTAGAGACACTTCATGGCATAGTGTCCTAGCTCATGATAGTGGAAACA
Organism: Pinus taeda; assembly: GCA_000404065.3. Classification (NCBI taxonomy): domain Eukaryota; kingdom Viridiplantae; phylum Streptophyta; class Pinopsida; order Pinales; family Pinaceae; genus Pinus; species Pinus taeda. The sequence continues at coordinate 26,686 of APFE030014507.1, read as the reverse complement.
TTTAATCTTTGATAAGTCCTTCTTCTTGCTGCCTTGACTGGAATCTGATTTGGAATGGGATGACCCCCCCTTCCCTTTCCCTTTCTTTTCATTTCCATCTAAGGCACAATTCTCCTCATCATCATGTGTGGATGAGGATCCATCTCTCGTGTTCCGCCGAATCTCTTCTTGCACCAAGTCAGACCATAAATGCTCCCACTCTGATTTGTTCTCCCTCCCATTTACTAAGTCCTCATAATTATGCCATCTCTTGGTAAGGCCTAGAAGTGTTAGGCTGACCAGATCTTCTTCAGCAGCTATAACACAAACACTTGCAAGCTCATCCAGACATTGGGTGAACAAATTCAAGTACTTTGGTATTGTGTCGCCTTTCTCCATCTTGATTTTTCTAAGACTTTCCTTTCATGCCAACTTCCTGTAGCCATTGTTGTTTTGAAATAGGTTTGTCAAGGTCTTCCATGTTGCATATGGAGTCTCCTTACCATGGATGATCGAGACATTATGATCTAAAAATCCTTCTAGATAATCCTTCTCGACTTTGCAACACATTTTCACTACGCTTCCAGATCTAGAGCATCAGCTACTAGAGGCTTAGGAATATCTGTCTATGAATTCCTTAAGTTTGTTATCTTCCAACACTACCTCCATCATGTCCTTCTAAGAAATATAGTTCGAACTACCCTCAAGGACATATTCAAGTCTCAATCCGCAGAACGCCATCCTGCTAGCTCTAAAGTATGATACTGCAAATTTGATTTCACATGCAAAAGACAAACTCATATTCTACTCTTCTAGAGTGATTTTCTCTCTAATACCATGTAGAAATTCCTTGTAGATTCAAATTGCTAATTGTAATACTCTAAGTTAATAGGCTTGAATATACTCTACTCATCAACAAAAACAATTAAATGATCACAAAACCATGAAGCTTACAAGGGAAAGAATTCAATAAAGACATTACACAATGATTTCCTGGGGAAATGCACAGCTAAAAACCCTAGCTATTTGTATATTGCATTAGTCAGAAAATATCAGAACATTACAATGCTTTTCTCAAGACCGAGAAATGTCTACACTATCTCTATCTATCTCACTACTTCCTAGACAAGCCTAGGCCAATACTTAACTAATTTCATGCTTTCCCAAGTACCTATTTCCTTGCACTTATTCCTTGGGAATTAGTCACCTATTAAGTAGGGAAATTCCTCAATATGAATTACACAATCCTCATAAGCCTTCCTTTGACAACATGTACCACCTGTACAATTCAGATGATTATACGACTGATAGTGCACTTTCCTTGAACTCAAATATCAACTGGGTATTTCTCAAATTTGACACGCATGAGTTACTTGTGAGTGAATCATCAGTTTACTGGTCGATCACTGTAGGCAACACGACACTACTAGACCTCCCACTAGTTCCTCCTATAGTTGGAACTAGTTTAACTAACTTTAACTCAGCTAGACTAAATTAATTAATTACAACTCAAAATAAACTCAACCAGATCTCCTATAATATAGGAGACAACCTACATGACTCTAGTTAGACCCTCGACTAGAATTAACTAATACAAGTTGTCATGAGATGTGGAATTACAATTTTATTCCCAATTTAATTCAAGGAAAAAATTAAACTAGGATTTTCTTATTTCATCTTCAACAAGTAAAACACAATAGAAGTGCTTCACAAGGGGAGAAGCATCCAAAGGAGAGTTATGAGCACACACATATTTGGTTCGTCTTCATGATGATGTTTTCGTTCAGATGTTGCCATCAATGCCAAGGGGGGGAGAAATATGTTAGAAATGTGTTTTCATTGATTAAAAATAATGGAAAATCATGGCAAAGGATGGCCAAAAGATGACGAGAGGACACATGACATGTAGATTTGGTGTTTTTTGGTACCCTAGTGGGCCATTTTCGGGTGACATGTGGACCACTCACAAAGCACCATATGGCACTGATGACGTGAGCATGATATCATCCCACAGGCCAGATCCTAAAAGGTTTTAAGTGGTACATAGAGAAATTGTCAGGATGACTGAGTATCAGACTGACACAGTAGGCGTTAGAGTCAAATTAGCATGGGTAGTAGTCTATTGGGTCACATTTATAGTGGGTGATTCCCACCGGGACATATCATCCCTACTGATTGACCCAAGAGATAATCTATGAGCACAAAGAACAAATCAGAAAGGTGACAAGGCACAGGACACAAAGGTAAATAACTAGTAAATAATGACTAATGAAAGAAGAGGAGAGGTGGTTCCATGAGACACGTCATGTCTGAGACATGACCCCAGAAGGAATTAAGGGAATAATAAGGGAATTGAGATAAAGGTGTCGAGAGCCAAGCACCAACACTTTGTCTCATTCAGCATGATGACCTAGGGCATGGAGTTTGCGATGTTTTTTGCAGCCCTCAGTGTTATATATTAAAATTTGCCCACAAAATGTTATATGAAGTTTATATGCAATTTTTTATAATAAAATCTCTGTCCCATGAGGTAAGGCCTTCAAGTGTAATAGAACAAGTCAACAACTATATATGGCATTGCTTTGAGGTTAACGATATAAAAAAATATGGCATTGTTTTTGCATGGATGAGTCGACAACTTGGAATTTGGCATTTATGCCATATGAGTGAAGAACTAAAAGAGATAAAGCAGTGATGGATGGGGTTAGTGGAAGTGTATAGTGACATGGACAATTAAAGAGGTAGTTTTAGCATAAACACTAAATTTGGAGCTCATAAGATTTGGAAAAGCTTAACTAAGTCTTGTAAAAGTTCCAAAATTGCAAAAAGTATCGTTTTAGCTCATTTTTTCTCAAATAAATAATAAGGCAGTTTTTGAAGACGTGAAGAACACATTGAGATGACTTGACAAAATCAAGTGAAAGGGAAAAATTTAAGATCCATTCAAGTTTCCAAGTTTAAGAAAGATACTGATCAATTCTAAAAATATTAGCCCAAAGTCTTTATAAGCATAATAAATTGAGTAGATTAGAGATATTTTTGGTGGAAGGGTGTAATTTGAGGTGGATGGATGTTTTTGGTGTGTTTAATAATGGAATATTGTTGAAGTTGTTTTGGTGAGTGTTTCATTTTGTAAAAATATGTGGCATTCATGGTTCTAGATTGAAAATGGATGAAAGATGAATCATTTATGTCAGGCAAGTTGTATTTTGTAGATGAGGAGTTGTAGGTCCTTCCATCAGGCATTCATAAAAAATTAAAGGTTGTAGCTAATTTGCGTTGTAGCCAATAAATCAAGGAGTTGTAGCTTCTTGCTGATTGTAGCAGAGAATTCTGTAACAATAATTTGTAGCTTTCTTGGTGAAGCAATTGCAGAAAAGTTTGAAGAATCTATGTGTATTATTTGTGCCAGTTATGTTGGTTCTTTTCATGCTCATCTAACTTAAGTGTTGAAGTATTTCTTTGTGTCCTAATATCATTGCAAGTGAAAGAAAGTTTATAAATTTTTACAATACTGATTCACCCCCAGTCTCATTATTGTCCTAGTTTCCAAAAAAAAAATAGAGATCCTCGGGCATCATAATTGAACCATATATAACAACATAAGAGTTTAAATTTCATATGGATATTTTCACCCCATCATGGGGAAAAAAAAAAAATGCGACATTTGAATTCCACAAAGTCTAAGACAATAAGATAATAAAATTAAAAATAAACTCTGAAAATAAAGATCCAATAGCCCTAGTTGAAATGCATGAAAATCTAGGGAATATAACCATGAAACATAAAAGTCCTAAGCATCAGGAAGATAATGAGGTGTCAAGGTTGATAGATTGTTGATTGACCTTGGATGGACAGGGAATCAGGGAGCTAGGTGGAGATCCCATCTCTAGCCTAACAAGGAACCCTTCCATGTCCAACATGAGATCACTGACTCATCTAATTGATGCCTAAGGTTCACCTAGGTCTGTATTCTACACACAAATTTCTTTCTCCATAGTAGCTTGGCATGCTAGTATAGGTCCATATTCTAAATATAGTCATTTTGTAATCCTCAAGAGTTTCTAACATTAGGAACCAAGGGGTAATACCTACCATAACCTTTGAGTCTAAGTTCACATATCTTTCCTATTGAATTTCCACCTTAACCAATCAAATTTCCTCTTGAATATCTATAGGAGTGTGCTCATGACATTTGTGCACTAAATACCCTACATGAAATCTAGCTTTGGAAACACTTGAAGCTCCTTGTCCTCCTCCTCCATGATGATGGTGAGTGCGTTGGTAGGTTATGACCATCAAAGGTAAAAAAAATTCACTAAGTCTTGATTGGAGTTGGGTGCAAAGATGCAAAATCCTATGGTGAAATAATTTAACAATAGGGTCATTGTTGAAGGGCTACACCATCGATGGACTCAACCCAAGTCCTTTTGCATAAAAAAATCCACCAGAGGCGGAGAGAAATCTAGAGGGGATGGAGAGGAATCTTATGCATAGGAGACCATTCAATAATTAGAAGTCATGGCAAATGAAGGGAGTATCATAAGGACACATCAAAGGAAAGGAGGAAGGGTGAGAAAATCATCTAGGAGAAGGAGGATGGTGATCTTGTGGATTGCAAAATAGATTTGAACACTAAGACTTATTGGAGAGCCTCTACAACCCTCCTTGGGAGCCAAGGTCTCATAAATGGGCCTTGATAGTGTGGTGTATGAGGACGATGAGCAGTGTCGGGAGGAACCATCATATCATACTTATACTAATTACAACTACCATAACACCCCTATCGAGGCTACTTTTGTATTATATAAAGTATTTGATCGAAATAATTTTATTATGGTTTAAACATGTCAAAAAGGATCACTAATATATATTTTCACCTTTCTTTAGATATATTATTTTTAATTGTATCTAAAATCCACCAAATATTTGTTGGAATTGTAAGTTTAAGCTATGTAGTCTAATAAAATCAAAGTGCCAAAAGAGATTTTGAAGCATGTTAAATCAATTTATACATTAAAAAATATAATTTAAAACAATAAAAAATATTAATGGTGTTTTTGTGTGTGTATAAATCAAGTATATATATATATATATATATATATATATATATATATATTATATCTATATTGACCCAAGACCTATCAAACATGAACAGATATGAAATCTCTAAACCTTTTTTTTAAGCTTTTTTTCAACCTTTGCACAAAAAGATGTTTGCATCTCAAGAAGATGTATCAAATATCTAAGAAAAAATTGAGTTTTTCACTCTAAAAGAGGTTTATATGTCAATAAATCTAATCCCTCTAGGAACTTGCTAGATCAATGCTTAAAACAATCTATAATGGTTTAATAACATTTAACCTCAATCCCTTACATATATAAACAAAAAACTATCTCAATTATAGTTTAATCTCTATATATAATATTATTTCTCCAAATTAGACTTTAATAGTTTGTTTAAGAGGGTTCCTACATAATTTCACATGGTAATGAAAAATGGAAAATAAAAAGATTAAAGCCCAAATTTGTAAGACATAGGTTAAAAATGGAAATTTGTTCCCAAATTTGTAAAACATATGTTAAAAGTGAAAATTTGTTCATATAAAATCAAATTTATCCAAAAATAAATAAACAAATAAATAAAGATTATTTGTTGATAAAAAAATGCAAAAAAATATTAAGTTTTATCCTAAAAGCAAAAACAAAATGAAAATCTTTTAAAAAAATCGTTTCAATAATTAGTAATTATATATATATATATATATATAACACTTTAAAAAAATTTCCCTATGGATTTTAAGTTCTTTTTAATTTATTGTCTTTTTGGATTTTTCTGATTTTTAATTCAATCTTGTCCTAAGATTTTAATTACTTTCCAAATAAAATAATTAAAATAATAATATATAAATAATTTATATGTAATCAAAATATAACGCATATAAAGTTAAAAATAAAATAAAATTAAATCAATGTTATCAAACTTAAATTATTCCGGAAAAAATATTTATTTTTCTTAAATAATGATAATTAACTCATCCCCTTCGGGGAATTTTAGTTTAGGCAAGAACAGTGTATAATTCTTCTCCATACTTGGTAACGCGCTCATCCAATCCACGAGTTATCTTTAGCTATACTACCAGTACATGAAACCGCGTACCTTCTATTCCAAGCTAACCCAATGTTGTTGGGCAGAACAAAAGTGTCGGGTGTCTGGTTAATCTCAAAATAAATTGTTCTTTCACTGCATTGAGTTCTTCACATCGTACACCCATGAACAATTAAATTTGTTCGATTTTAATGGAGTGAGAAAACAAAATATTAAGTTTGTTCGATTTTATTGGAGTAAGAAATAAAGAGTAGACTTTGAAGTATGTCAACGCAGAAGAATCTCAAATATAATTGACCAGCACAAATTGTTATTGAACGTACACAATGTGTACCTTCTCGTTAAAAGTGTTAAGAACTTTCTCCTTTCAATTTAGCTTAATACAGAATGTTGCGTAGCAATAAAATTTACATTCCTATCAATGGTGTTTAGGAAAGTATGATTGGTTGAACTGCGATGCACTCGATGGATAGAAATTTGATTTTGGAAAATTTTGTTGTGATTTGTTACAGGATATTGATGAAAATTTTTATTATATTGTTATATATTGTATTCATATAAATTGTGTAGTTGTGTTTATATAATATGTTATATTATAATTTAAGATGTTTGATGATGGCTTGATCATTGTTAATTATGATTGATCATGTTTGACTATGAAGAATGTTAAACATAGTTTGACCCTTGGTGTTTTATTTACAGTAATTTTATGCTTTTATTATAGGACAAGGGACTTTTATATGATGGTTTAGTTATCCCTGCAATAGATATATGATGTATATAGATTATTGATATATCTAAGAATGAAATGGACTTAGATTAGTTGCAAAGTCTCTATTTTATAAGTGGAAGAAGAAAATAAGATTATGCAACTCAAAAGAGTTGTTTTAACAATGGCCTAGGTTCAAATCCAGATATAATTCCACACATATAATCTTAAACATAAGATATAAACTCTCATAATTTGATTTGCAAGATCCAACATAGAATACGATTAGTATCTTCGAGAACATAGCCTAAGATCAAATACATGATTTGCAATTCCCATCATGTATTTTTTTTCCCGTTATCACTTTTGAATTGTACCAATCTAGATCCAACATGTATTTAGTGGAGTAATTTTGTGCACCAATGAGAGATAAAAGTACTTGATCCAAACAACCAATTAAGCATATAATATTCAAAATACCTTTTCGAAACCTATATAGAATGAGTACACCCATGGTCCTTTGAAGGACATGTTTTTGGGCCCATTTTCTCCATTTAGTAGAAAGATCTTTAGTTTTTTCTTTCTTAGAGGGGTATTGCTTTCCCTCAAAATACTATTGGACTTTCCCTCTTAATAGTGGTGGAATAAAACTGTTACAATTCTCTTGCCTATGGAATAAGTCATTTCCTCCAAACAACCAATTAAACATATAATAATCAAAATATTTTTTTGAAACCTATATAGAATGAGTATAGTGATGGTCCTTTGAAGGACATGTTTTTTAAGCCTATTTTCAGCATTTACTAGAGATAGTTTTTTTTTTCCTTCTTTGAGGGTATCACTTTCCCTCCAAGCCCTAGTGAACTTTCCCTCTTAATAGGGGTGAAATGAAACTTTTAGAGTGTTCCTACTTATGGAATAAGACCCTTCCTCTCTTTGTTTGTTTGAAGGTATGCCACTTACAAACTAATGAATATGCCACTAGTAGGTAGAGACTCTATTCGAATTAAATAGATATATCGTTAATGACCAAAGCACTAGCTATAATATTCTATCAACAAAAACTTAACTTGTTGGTTATCAATATCTTATCACATTCATTCATAATTGAGATTTTAATATTGTGAAAAATGAAGTTAATATATAATAGGTATTTATGGGCTCATGCAAGGTATATGGAGATTTATAGGCATTAAGGTTCATAAGAGGGTTTCTTGTAAAAATAAGGAAACTTTTATTTAATAAATGTTAGCGGTTTAACCAAAAGAGTTTTGGAGGTATTTTTCAATATTTAGTGAAATTATGAGTATTGTTTAACATGTCATGAACATGCATGCTATGTCATAGGTTTACCAAGTAAAGACACTATGGGTTGACCACCAACACAAAAATATATGTTTCTCACACTTTTTTCTACATCACCACTTATAATTTTGAGCCTTCTATTTTAACTGAAATATATTGAAATGTATTAAAAAAAGATTTGTAGTAAATAAGTGTTGGAAACCTAATCAACTAAATATTTTGGTTGTAGAATATGAATAATGAATAAAGTCCAAAAAATTTTAGAAAATGAGTCCAACCTTCACATAATATATGTAATATCTTTCTGAAGTTTCTGAATACTAAAATAATTCAGGCTTATCATTCACTTTGGTATACACATTCCAATTGTGGTATTAGAGAGGGTTTTGAGGGTTTTGCTCACAAACCTATCAGATTTGTCTCTCTAACTTTGTCATATCTACCACTTTGAGTCGTCTCCAATTGTGGTATTAGAGAGGGTTTTGAGGATTTTGCTCACAAACCTATCAGATTTGTCTCTCTAAGTTTGTCATATCTACCACTTTGAGTCGTCTCCAATTGTGGTATTAGAGAGGGTTTTGAGGGTTTTGCTCACAAACCTATCAGATTTGTCTGTCTAAGTTTGTCATATCTACCACTTTGAGCCGTCCTGAAATCCTTAGCAGTTTACCAAATCTGCACATGTTAGCTTGCATGTAGTCTAGAAATTAGTTAGAAAACCCCGGTGCTCCTCAAGATTGCATCTCTCATCCGTTTACTCTTCTACATGCCCTTCCACAGGGATCCAGAAGATCTAAGTGTCGTTTCTTGTTTTGTACTGCATTTTCATTCCAAAACCCACATCTGCCATATCTACACTACTTAGACCTGTCTCAACTAGTTCATAGAGGTTTCACATTAAGAGGCTGTTCCGGTAGAGAGGTATGGAGTCTCGTGAGGATCATCCCAGATTTCTCGTAGACTGAGTGTTGCAGCAAGGGCTTTTAGTTTGAAGGGAGTTAGAAGTGATGTCATTAGAATTGATCTTGGCACCACAAACTCACACGTACCACAAACTCACACATAATAGTCATGGAGGGGAAGAATCCAAAAGTGATTGAAAATTCAGAAGACAGCGGTTGCCTTCAATCATAAAGGAGAGCTACTCATAGACACTGTAGCTAGGTTGACTAAGAAGACAACTTTCTGTGTTCGCTCCATATATGTTAAATATAGCTGGCTGTGCTTGCGGATGACGGAATACCATAACATATTTCTTTCCACATAATGTAGATTGGCAGATTCATGCATTTAAGGGGCATCGAAGTGAGAGAATATATGCGTTCTACCCATATTTTCAATCACACGTAATAGTCATGGAGGGGAAGAATCCAAAAGTGATTGAAAATTCAGAAGACAGTGGTTGCCTTCAATAATAAAGGAGAGCTACTCATAGACACTGTAGCTAGGTTGACTAAGAAGACAACTTTCTGTGTTCGCTCCATATATGTTAAATATAGCTGGCTGTGCTTGCGGATGACGGAATACCATAACATATTTCTTTCCACATAATGTAGATTGGCAGATTCATGCATTTAAGGGGCATCGAAGTGAGAGAATATAT
>APFE030014506.1:0-14365 GCA_000404065.3 Pinus taeda | reverse complement strand
TCCATGTTCTTTGTGTGATTTTGTTGGCCATGCCAAAAATAACTGTCCTAAACTCCCTCATGTCAAGAATGTCTTCCCTGATACCTTCCTTGATTCTTACATTTATGAGGTGCATGTCACCTTACCTGAGTCAGCTAAGAAGAAAAAATCATTACGCATGAACCACCCATGTGATTTTTGCGATAATTATGGTCATTATTCTCATCATTGTCCCCATCTCGAATATTTTTGTGATACACTACAAGTGCTTCACAAATTAGAGGACACTCGTAGTGATTTCGCCTCTCCTCTACTTATGGATTTTGGTCCCACTCCTACACCGGAACATGAGGTATTGATGGGCCTCTAAATTAGACATAAATTAAGGCCCATGCCTATAAATTAAAACATAAATTAAGGCCTATGACCATCCTTAAACACATTAAACCTCTCTTTCTACATGAGATAATTTATTTTTAACTTTAATATATTCATTAGGAAGGTTTTGAATAATTGGATATTTGTGCCTAATATTATTTATTTTTGTGGAATATTATGAGAATATTGGGAAAATTATGAAGATTTGGAGGAGGATATAATTTAGGGACTTGTTCCCTACTACAGAAGGATCAATAATAAATCATAAATCAACAATATATTATGGAATTATGGCACGGATTATGGAAATCCAATGATTGAGAAAATCTAGGAACGTGTTCCACTAATAAAGGGACCAGATCCACTAATCAAGGGATTTTTGTGGGGAAGGCTTCCTCCATTAATGGGGAATGATTCCTAATCATTTTGTACAAGTAACAAGTCGAATTTACATCTAGATATAGATTTTCATTAGCGTTATTATGGAGAGAACTCGTATTTTTGCAGCGCCATTGTATTTTCTTGCGGGGATGTAATTTTATTGATGAAAATAATGAAGATTGGTGTCATGTTCAACTTGTAAATATTTTTATCCTCCATAGATCTCTAATTTTAATTAGGCTTGGCCACCTTAGGAACCTCAGAGCCCTTTTGTATCATTTTATTTTCTTCTTTTCAGTTCTTATTCACATGCATCTCTAGTTTTTATTTCTGCATTTAGTATTGAGGATTTCTTGTTGTAGGATTGAGTTAAATGGTTGATATAAGTTCTTTTGTAGGATCATAGGCACTATTTCATCTTTGGTAAATTTTTGGAAGTTTATAATAATCATTGAGCTGATTGGATTAGTCTTCTTATTCCAAAATCTAGATCACTAGACCTCCTTTTTAGCAAAGAACAGTAAAATTCTGCTATTTTTTAGAGCATGCTAACAAGCTTCAATTGAGTTGTTTCCACTTAAATTAGATCAAAACAAAATTCTAGTTCATAACAAAAATTACCCCATTGCATTATAACTTGATTTGGTTAGGCATTTTTTAGATTTACTAGCTCACTAGTTCTCAAATTTCTAGATTTTCGAATAGTAATGTCTTTTATTTTTTTGCATGGCTTAACAAAGGTAATTTTGGGTGATTCCACTTAGAATATGGATCTAATACATCCTATTTAATAAAAAAAAAATCCCATCCAATTTGGATTTGATTTTCTTGGTCATTAAACCCTCACCAATTTCATCATTTCACAAGGAAACTTCTCCAAGCTTTTTGAGGAAATCCATCCATCTCCCAATTTTGGTTTTGAGTTTTGAAGTGGTCCTAGGCACTCCCTTGCCTCATTCCATCCACCAACCACTTTCCCTAAGCTTTCCATCACCTTCCACATCCATCATTTTGTTCTTGGTTGTATCCTGTAAGTTTTCAGGGGATCTTGTAGGTTGTTAGTACATCCTGTAGGTTTTCCTGTAGTGGCTTGTTTTGAGGCCGAATTGAGGAAAAACCTCCAGGAAGCCACACAAGGTCTCCTAAGGGTCTTCCAAGCCTTCCAACCATCCACCATCATCTCCAAGCCACCTGCCACATCACCAAAAGTGATTAGCTTTAACATTCTCACATAAAAACAAAGACAAAGAAAAAGAGATTTATTTTATTCATTTACATGCACAGTGGTATAAGTTTTGATGGTTTGAATCTGCAATCTTAAGATAGTAGGATTGCATACTTGTTAACTTAGAATTATTTTGAAGTAAAGCCTCTTAGCAATTAGTTAGAAAATGGTGTGTTTTAGCATTTGATTTCAGTCTCTTTCCTTGTACTTTCTTTCTCTCAATAGGTTAAGGTTCCATTTCAAACATTTCATTTTTTGCAATTAGTTTAGGATTTGACTTCAGTACATGCACTCCATTACATCATGACAGCAAAGGAAGGACACATTGCATGTTGCACATATAGTGCCGATACCTCTTAATTTTGTATGAACCCCGGGTTGATAATTAAAGTCGGTAGCCTTGGGAGTTGTAGCATTCTTGTAGCAATACCGAGGCTCATCACTTTTTGGAGCCATTTCCAAGGAGGTGTTAAAGTATGCATTGTTTTCTTCCCTAGTTGATTCATTTATTTTTACTTTTTGAAAAAACAAAAAATTAATTGCATTAGGAATATTTCATTTCAAAAGTGCATTGCATTAGTGTTTTCATTCAGTCATAGAAAAAAAAAAAAAAATTAAAAATATCCAACACCAACCCACCCCCCCATTTTATCACGTGGTGCAGTAAGATCCACATCACCATTCACTTTTGTAGGTAGAAGAAGAAGATGACAAAGAATGTAGAAGAAATGGATGGAGATGATGACAATGAGGAAGATCCTCTCAAGTTTCCCATTCAAGATACTGATGGTAGTGTGCACATGAAGAAAATCCCTCCATCTTTTCTTCCAAAATTTCATGGTCTAAGGTCAGAGGATCCGGAAACCTTTCTCTTTGAATTTGAAATTGTTTGTAGATCTTATGGTTACTTATTAAAAACTCAAAAACTGAGATTTCTTTCAGCAACATTGAAGGATATAGCTCTTAAATGGTTCATGAGTTTAGGGACTAATTCAATAAGATCATGGAATGATATACAAAATATATTTCTAGAAAAATATAAATATCATGATCTTAAGGAAGAAATCTTTAGAATGAATCAAAGAGAAGATGAGAGTCTAGAGGATCTAATCGAGAGGTTTATGTATAATGTTAAGGGGGGAAAACTACATGATTTAGGATTTGACACACTAAAAACCCTCTTACTTAGAATAATTAGGGATGAGTGGATTGATCTCCTTGATCTCAGAGGTGATGTATACCAATTATCATTTGAAGAAATTGTGAAACATGCAAACACATATCAAGAGAAAAAGCAAGAGTAGGTAAATCAGCATCAAGATCAGTAAGTCAAGATAAACTTGGAAATTTGTTTGATAATTTTAAAACATAAATTCTTAGCAATCTAATAAAACAAGTAGAAATGTTAAGAATGCAAGATGAAGGAAAATAAAATGCTGATATGTGTGTTGCAGAATCACATGCTATTAAACATTGTCCATCATTACCAAGGTTGAAGGAATTTTACCAAGAGGACAATGGAGCAAGTCAATTGCCAATGTAGCTATGTTATGTAGCTCCAAGAGAACCATGGTAGCCTAGTCAACCTGATATGATGCAAGAGCATAATTGACAATTTCAAGCTTATGCACATCCACCTCAAAGTAATTGGAACACACCCTTTCCTTGTTAACGTTGGCCATCTCAACCCCAAAACCAATGTTGGCAACAAGGTTGGCAAGGAACTTATGGGAGCCATCCACAATATCCTCAATATCTTCCTCAATATCCTCCATACCAAACTCTATGTTATCCTTACCATTCACCTCCACCACAACCACAACCCCATCCACACCCATCTCAAATTTACACTCCCACTCAACTACGTGTACCACCATTTCCAAACCCACACATTGAAGTAGCTCAACCCACTAACAATGCTGAGATACAACACTTCCAAACACATCTTCTTGAGCTCAATGGTATTCACCATAACTCAGGAAGTGTATTGCAAAAACGAGATTCTCTTAATATCATTGAAGGACTACATCCAGAAGAAGAAGATTCAAAAGAGAAGATCAAAGAACCATGGGTTGCACTTGATGAAGAGCATACATCAAAATCAGATATCGAGAAAGCTCCTCATGGTTACCATCAAATCCTCCATGTACTCAAGAGATCAATCAGTAAAAAGAGGAAGACTTGAAGGTTATGGTAGAAGAAGACATCCAAGATGGTCCAAATCAACAAGTGGACCAGAGGCATTACAACTATATTGAAATATGGTTCCAGACAGTCACTAAGTTGCAAAAGTACTCTCTTCTTCAATTGTGCTTGATAACATCAAAGTCAAAGCATTTTATCACTCAAATTTAGGTACATGTCAAAGCATACATTTCAAGCTTGCACATCAGTTTTTTTGTGATCTTGATGTGCACATGGCTCCATTGGAACTATTCATATACTTGAAAGTGATTTTGTTTTTCAAGTAGGGTATGGTAAAAAAAATAAAAAATTGAAAAATAAGAGAAAAAATAAAAATCTCAGGTGACAACCTACTTGGAGGCACCTCAGATTTGCTCATTGATTGAAAACCTCCATGAGGTGGTCAATGGGTTGGGAAAAAAAAGAGGAAAAGAGAAAAGATCCTAGGTGAAAACCTCCTTTGAGGCACCTAGGTAGACCTACTAGTTGAAAACCTCCTTGAGGCAGCTAGTAGGCCTAGAAGAAAAAAAAAGAGAGAAAAAATAGAAAAAGCTTTGCTCCATGCATCTCTCTCATGAATGCATCTGCAAGCAAAAAAAACAAGTTGGTACCAAAAGAAAAAATTGGTCAACCTAGTCAAAAGTAGTTGAATTTTGAATTTCCTCTCCTTTGTTAAAATGCTCCAACAAGGCCAAGGCCATGCCAATCCATCAACCTCATATATTTTCACCATCCACCCATCATTCTCCAGTTTCTACCATTCAGTTTTTGTGTTGTCCTAAAAAACTATAGGATACAAAAATACATAGAGCGGAAATTTATTTTTTCCATAACGTGAAAACCATGCATCAATTGGCTAAGATGTTTCAGGGGGATATGCATATGGATGATGGTGACAAGCTCAAGCAATTTCAGCAAATTCTAGTGCACACCTTTGGAGAAAATAGCCTCCATCACCTACAGACTTTTTTGCATTTTCTTGACATCTGTGCATCCATTTAAAAAAATGTTTCATTGGGAGATGCATATGGATGATGGTAACATGCCCAAGAAATTTCAGAAAATTCCAGTGCAATGTTTCCAAGAAATTATCCTCCATCACCTTCACCCATTTTTAGTTTTTCTCGAGATCTGTGCATCCATTGACCCTTTGTTTTTATGGGGAGGTGCATAATGATGATGACAACATGATCAGAATGTTTCAGGTCAATCCATTCTATCTTTCGGGAGATATGGACAAAACAAGTTTTTGTCTTGAAATCTATAGGATTCCCTGAGATCCTATAGGATACAAAACAACATCTATAGGATTGGCAGTGAGCAATTTTAAAAGGCAAAAATAGACCTTGGCTTCATCAAGCAATGTTAAGGAGTTAGGCTCTACATTTCCGCACATTTTTCCAAGTGAAAGGAACATAAAAAACCCTTCTAGTTTGTTGAAATTGATTGCATCATAAGGGAATTGTATACACATAATTTTTGAAGTTGGTAACATACATATACAAATTTCCATCCATCAGAGAAAAATGATAGGGGGAACCCATCAACACAGTGAGGATTTATCAACACCCTCCTGAACTAGAGATATTCACAAGGCACAATTGGATGGGTTTCTTTGAAAAATTGAGGGGATATGATGATGAAGTAGCCAGAGATTTGCAGTCAGCTTTAGCATGGAGATCCAAAGGTCAAAGAAGCTCCTCCAGAGCTTAGCAGCAACATCAGGATCATTAACATCACCATCCAACACTTGCACATCAACATTGGCTCAACAACAACATGCATGTCTCTCCAACAATCATCAGGTAGTTACATGTATGCAATATTCTTGACCTCTTCTCTTGAGCATATTATAGTTAGAAAATTATTGTCAATGCATGATAGATGAGGTTTTATAAGCCAAGGATGGGTTAGCAGTCTCAGCTTCCTACAACTAGTTAATTGCAACTCACTCCTTCACTCATTCAATGTTGAAAAGTCAAATTATGAAGGGTGATGATTTCAAGGAATGAGGAAAACAGTTAAAAGAAGATTTTCTTTACAAAGGCCAAGTGGCCACAACACTCCAAACCATCCATCCACTTCATATTCACTATCTATTCATCATTCATCCATCCCATTTCATTCTTGAAAAAAAACAAACAAACATAGCATCCTATCCATTTTCACAAACCTACACTACTCCCTTTGAGCCCTAACATCGTCATCCAATCCCTCTAGATCATTTCTCATCACTCCCATACAGTTAGAAGACTTTGAAGGAAAAAGGAATGACTACTACGGGAAGGAAGAATGTTGCTACAAGAAGGAAGAAAGAAACAAATTGTGCTAAAACCTAAAATGGCAGTGCCTAAGAGAGACCTAATAAAAAAAGAGAACTCCAAGGCCATTAGGCAATCATCTAGGCCACAAAAGAGAAGAAGAAGGCAACAAAAATAAATAAGGCATTCACCTTCAAAATAGAACTCAAACTCCAGTGATAAAAGGAGGTGTTCCAAGAGGTCTCCAATCTCTTTCTAGCTTTTGTCCAAGGCCTAAAAATTGGAGAAATGCATGGGAGTCAAGTTGAGGGTCTACCCTAACCTTAGACTATCATTTATGCTCAAAACTGGTTTCCTGTAGTTTTAATAGGGTTTCCTAAAGGTTTCTTGTAGTTTTGACAGGAATTACTACAGGATGTCCTAGTTCTCATCTAAATGCATTTTGAAGGTGTTAGAGGTGTCCAAATGGTGGAACAAGGTAGCAGAAGGTTGATGAGGACATGAAAGACCTTGCTAAAACTAAAAAATATCCAAGAAACCATCTTGAATAAGGGAAAGAAAGCAAGCTAATGGTCTCAAGAAACAATGATTTTCTTTGCAAAAATATGTTTTTGGGTTTGTCCTTGTAGAACTTACAACCAATATTCGTAATGCATGAGAGAGAGACCACTAGGGCCATGAATGAGGCACAATGAGGTCACTAAGTTTCCCAGAGGATGAGCAACACTTTCAGCAGGGGTTATGATGGGCCTCTAAATTAGACATAAATTAAGGCCCGTGCCTTTAAATTATAACATAAATTAAGGCCTATGACCATCCTTCAGCACATTAAACCTCTCTTTCTACATTATATAATTTATTTTGAACTTTAATATATTCATTAGGAAGGTTTATGAATAATTGGATATTTGTGCCTAATATTATTTATTTTTGTGGAATATTATGAGAATATTGGGCAAGTTATGAAGATTTGGAGGAGATAATTTAGGGACTTGTTCCGTACTACATGAGGATCAATAATAAATAATAAATTAACAAGATATTATGGAATTATGGCATATATTGTGGAACTCCAATGATTGAGAAAATCTAGGAATGTGTTCCACTAATCAAGGAACCAGGTCCACTAATCAAGGGATTTTGGTGGGGAAAGCTTCCTCCATTCATGGGGAATCACTCCTAATCATATTTTTATAATTAACAAGTCTAATTTACCTCTAGATATACATTTTTGTTAGTGTTCTTGTGGAGAGAACTCATATTTTTGCAGCGCCATTGTATTTTCTTGCAAGGATGTAATTCTATTGATGAAATAATGAAGATTGGTGTCATGTTCAGCTTGTAAACCTTGTTCTCCTCCATAGGTCTCTGATTTTCCTTGGGCTTGGCCATCCCAGGAACCTCATGGCCATTTTGTATCATTTTATTTCCTTCTTTCCACTTCTTATTCACATGCATCTCTAGTTTTTATTTATTTCTATTTGTGCATTTAGTATTGATGATTTCTTGTTGTAGGATTGAGTTAAATGGTTGATGTAAGTTCTTTTGCAGGATAACAAGCACTATTTCATCCTTGGAAAAGCTTTGGAATTTCATAGTAATCATTGAGCTTCTTGGATTAGTCTTCTTATTCCCAAATCTAGATTGTTAGACCTCCTTTCTAGCAAAGAATAGCAAATTTCTGCTACTTTTTAGAGCATGCTAACAAGTTTCAATCAATTTGGTTCCACTTGCGTTAGATCACAAAAACATTATAGTTCATAAAAAAATTACCCCATTGCATTTTCACTTGATTTTGTTAGGCATGTTTTAGATTTACTAGCTCAATAGTTCTCGAATTTCTAGATTTTCGAATAGTAATGTTTTTTATTTTTTTTGCATGGGTTATCAAAGGGATTTTTGAGTGATTCCACTTGGAATAGGGACCTAAGACATCCTAGTTAATAAATAAAAAATTCCCATCCAATTTGGATTTGATTTTCTTAGTCATTAAACCCTCACCAATGTCATCATTTCACAAGGAAACTTCTCCAAGCTTTTGAGCAAATCCATCCATCTCCCAACTTTGGTTTTGAGTTCTTAAGTAGTCCTAGGCACTCTCTTGCCTCATTCCATCCAAAAAACACCTTCCCTAAGATTTCCATCACCTTCAACATCCATCATTTTTCTGTTGGTTGTATCGTATAGGTTTTCAGGGGATCTTGTAGGTTTTAGTACATCCTATAGGTTTTCCTGTAGTGGCATGTTTTGAGGCAGAATTGAGGGAAAACCTCTAGGAATCCACACAAGGTCACTAAGGGTCTTCCAAGCCTTCCAACCATCCACCATAATATCCAAGCCACCTGCCACATCACCAATAGATATTAGATTTCACACTCTCACATAAAAAAAAAAGACAAAAGGAAAAATAGATTTATTCTATTCATTTATATGCACAACAGTAGAAGGTTTGATGGTTTGAATCTACATGGTTAGGATAGTAGGATTGCATACATGTTAACTTAGAATTATTTTTAAGCAAAGCCTCTTAGCAGTTACTTAGAAAACGGTGTGTTTTTTCATTTGATTTCAGTCTCTTTCCTTGTACTTTCTTTCTCTCAATAGGTTAAGGTTCCATTTCAAACATTTCATTTTCTACAATTAGTTTAGGATCTGACTTCAATACATGCACTCCATTACATCATGACAGTAAAGGAAGGACACATTGTATGCTGCACATATAGTGTTGATACCTCTTAAGTTTGTACGAACCCCAGGTTAATAATTAAAGTCGGTAGCCTTGGGAGTTGCAGCATTCTTGTTGCAATACCGAGGCTCATCAGGTATCTCAACCACCCATTGTGATCGCTGCCCTTGGTGTCAAGATGATGTGTAGTACCGCTACCATTATCTACCTATCATGATCCATGAGATCGATGCATTGGAACTCCAATGATGTCACCTATTGTGATTCTGTTGAACCTTCTTCAACGGACACCCCAGTCTCAACATCGGTAGATATTCCATCTACTGGTCATATGTCTCCACAGGTTGACAATGCATATGTGAACCTTGTCTCTCGTGTAGATGCCTCAGGTATCTCTTCTTCATCATATGGTCTCCCTTCCTCCTCTGCCCCCACATTCCATTATGATGAAGGCATCATGGAGTCATGACCACCCCCGATTATCCTTGGGATAATACACACCATTGTATGTACTTCCTTCCACAACAAACCCATGATCAATATGTCGTGGAGTCCAAAGACTCCATTCCTAGTGAAGTTAAATGGCTTCAAATCCCCATTCCTGCCCCATATGCTTTTGAAGAAGGAAACATGGCTAACAGTTACCCTACCATAAAATCAACATTTCAAATAAACATGGGACCAAAGAAAATATCATTTTGGGGGCACAATGCACCTTAGAATAAATTGATGCTTACACCCAGTTATTAAAAGAATTATGTGATGTTTTCGCCTGCTCTTATTCTAAAATTCCTGGACTTGATCCCGCCATTGTTGAAGATCACATTGAAACTTGGCCTGATGCCATCCCTGTTTGCCAAAAGAAAATGCCTATCCATGCTTCCAAACGTGAAGTTATTAAAGTTGAATCCATGCCAACGTTCAATAATGTAGCGGCTATTGCAACCCTATTTTTATTTAACCATATTATCTCTTAATTTGGTGTTTTAAAACAATTGGTCTCTGACCATGGCCGAAAATTTGAAGATGAGATGTGGTGTGAGTTATCCTCTCTATTGGGATTTGAACACCAATACGCGTCGTCCTATTGCCCCCAAGGAAATTTCCAAGTTGAAGTTGTCAAAAAAATCCTTAAGGCTGTGCTTCAGCAAAGGGGGAATAAACACAAGACCAATTAACATTCAAGTATCTTCCCTTATTTTTGGGCCTATAGAAATTATGTCAAGACCACCAATGGGTTCACTCCTTTCCACCTCGTTTTCAGAGAGGAGGGAGTCTTACCCATCGATTTTGAAATCCCTTCCCTCCACCTTGCAATTGAACTCTCCTAAACACCCAACCTATAGAATAATGACTTATCGTTCTTTAGCACATCAATGAAGATTGTCATGTTGCATTGAAAACCATTTAAGTGGCCAAAAAGCGCACCAAATCTTAGTATGAACGAAAAGTCTACCCTCGTACCTTCCATGACAACGAACTTGTTCTTATTTATGACCAAGCTCTTCATTTCCTAGGGCACGTAAAGTTTGAGCCATTATGGCTAGGGCCTTACATCATCCATAAGTGTTTGTGTAAAGGGAAATACCTTTTAGAGGGTCTAGAAGGAGAAATCCTTCCCAAACCTTGTAGTGCACTATACCTCAATAAATGTTCCCCATATAATTTCCCATTGAAATTCATGTATCTATTTCTTTCTTCTTGCATTTAGGTAGTTTGCACCCCCCACCATCTTATACATTGCCTTCTTGAGTCTTTCAAATGGATCCATCATCCACACCTTATATCAGTTATGTTGATGGTGCGAGTCACTTCTTCAGGAATCTAGCCTCGGTAGCTTGGGCCATTTTCACCCCCTTGTGTTCATTAGTTCACTTCAATGGTGTTTGCATTGGATTTACACCAATAACCAAGCTAAATATGATGTTGTGATAGGCTTTTTGGACATTTCCCTTGATTGTCACATCCTTCACCTTCATGTTTGTCTTGATTCCTTTCTACTTGTCATGCAATTGAACAATTCTTTCAGCGTGTGAATTTGAATCCATTACATTCAGTCATGTTCATAGAGCCCATAATCACTATTTAGATACCATAGCAAATAACATTCTAGACTGGGATTTATCACATGTATATACAAGAAGAAATCCATAAACAAATGGAAAACCACAATCATCACAAAATATGCATAACCATAAACATGTATCATAATACAATGTTTTCAGTCCACTACTCTAAATACATCTGACAAGCTCATTCACATGTTTTCATAAAAAAAAAATTGGGACCCACATGTCCCTATGCGTAATCACTATCATCTAGAGGCTCCCGAGCCAGTGGCTCCATCCCACGAGACCGTAGGTCTCATACTTCTTGACCGGCCATTGCAATACGTTATGTGACTCCTCATCACTTTGAGGGAAGACCCATAAACTCATATGTATACCAATCTTCTAGCTCATGCCACCTACACTTTGTCATGTTGGTCAGTAGCACATCAAATCTACGTCGGAGATCCTCCAGTAGAGAATCACTCTCTAATCTCTATTGAAATGTGGCCCCACCCTAATCTGTAGCCCTATGTGCTCTAGATTGTCCTTTGTATCCTACTGGCCTCATCGATGTTATATTTTCATACCACAAAGTTTATAAATCAGTACCATATACACTTATTTCTCAAACTATAAATGGACTAAATATATAAAAAGTTTCACTTACCATCTGGACCCCATGCTCGCCCTGGCGGAAGTGTTAAGTCAGGATCCCCTTGATAGTTGATGCCAATGAGAAAAAAAATCAAGTAAAAATAGTCGTATGCCTCCCCCTCCTCCACCTCGTCACAGTAGCTTCCCCTAGTGGCGCATCTTGGGCTCTTGTGGCCCCCCCATCACAAATCTGTACATGAAGTTGAATTGTGGGGATCTTCTTAAAGAAGAGTGAGCATAAAATTGTCCTAAACAAGCATTTATCATTGGTCCTTCATCTACATAGTGTCAGCTATCATTTCAATGACAAAAACATCATCTAGGCCCACCCATAGTAGGTCCCTACCAACACACTCTCCACCAACATCATCTACCCCCCAGTGATATGGTGGAATGCATGACTACCAAAGATCCACAACACTGCTATGGTTGTGGCTTATGTCTCAAGCCTCTCTAGGTCACTGATCTGAATGGTTGTCCCCTTTGCACAACTTCCCAGTACACAGTGGTGATCAACAAACTCACCTATATGCCTCCCACAAGGAAACAATGCATGTATCTCCCATACCATCGCCAAGGGGGGAAATACTGTAATAAAACATTTTCCTTGGATCATGATATTGATCTTGTTCCCATGTACTACAAAGGCCTCTTGATCTCTGTCACACTAACGCACAATCCTCAATAGCAAGGGCTCACCAGCCCTTATCAAAGGGTTCTCTAAGAAATTTAGCACACCATATCATGTGAATCCCCCTCTCACTTATTGATTCCCATAAATCTCAGCACAGAGGAGCTCCAAATATCGTTCTTACCATACAACCTTTAGCTCTCTCGTACCTACAAAATACCATTATGTTTTGTCAGTTGTGAGTCAAAGGCATATATTTCTAGTACTTGGCTCCAACTCACGACATATCACCAATCTTGCTTCTCCTCTGAGCTGATAACGCAGTTTTTTCCTTCAAAACTTTGCTAGATGCACTTACGAGCCTAGGTGTTTCATTCCAGAATTTAGAAGAATCCCCCAAAAGTGCATTGCAAATGTAAAGATGAGCAGTGGTCTAGCACAGTGAATTGAAGCCCTAATCTAAAAGTCTAATTCACCAAAAATGTTGACTAAGTTTAGGCCACCTACCTCCAACTTGCAGATCCAAATTACAAAATTCGGTTTGTCTTCACTGATCTCCACAAGATTTAGGGCCTCCTCCTCCTCTCCAAATTCTCCACAGCTCACTATGAAAATGAATTGAATTTGGGGGAAATCATTCCTTTTATCGGAAAAAGCCTACTTTTTATGTCACCCATTGCAACCAAATCGTAGCTCCGTCTGACGAACTGTCAGTATCATTGCAAATATCTCACCGATTTTTTATAATGTGTCTCCCTTTGTTTTTGGTAAATTGACACTTCACTAGGAATCCACTTTTTCCATGAGGTCTCACTTTGCTGTCCATGAAAATAAAGTTGCTTCATTTTAGCCACCCGTATTTTGATACCACTTTACCTTTTCACTGGTTGACTCACATGTCAATTTTCATCATGAGAGACCATCATTTACTCATGCTTTTATGGTCCCCTCCGAGCCTCCCCCATGTGGCAGCATCATCAAGTTATCCTTGTTGAGAGCATTCGAGATGAGTCACCCTTGTAGCTATGGATTCCATTCTGAGTCACCTTAAGTCTAGTTACAGTGTTCCATACATATTTGTGTCGCATCCACCCCATCATATTCATATTTTGCGTCCATCCCTACTGCTCCATATTTTCGAAACCCCTATTTGAGTAATTGATTATCTCCTCCGGAATCATGTCAGTCGTTTCTGGGTCAAACATACATATCATGCTATTACATGGGAAGTCATGAGTCTGCCACTCATGTTGTTTCCTTCCATCATCATCCCTGGTGTTGGTCCATCAATCACTTTGCTAAGGTACCTCATGCCTTTGTTAAGGATTCTTTATTGCCTTAACACTGGCGGGCCCTCTTTTGTCGACTTCAACACATTTATTCGAGAAGAATGGTCTAGAGGGGGGTGTACCTTGGTTCCAACTTTCATTTTTGTTCGATACCTCGCATCAAGAAAAGGGAATCATCATTGCTATTATGAAACCAGCTCAAGAAAAGATAGAAAAGATAGATCAACGGGACCCAACATTCCCCTCTCCTTCAAAAAAAGTGTCGTCATCAACGCTTGAGTAGTTCTGGATACTTCTGTATAAAATTCTCATCCTCCCATGTGGAATATTCTACAGATAAGTTCTTCCACTTGATAAGATACTCTGAAATTGATCGATTTCGTAGCTTTCGAGATCTTGTTTCTGTGACTGCTTCCGGTTCCAATATAATTTTTCCTTCCTCGTCAAGTTCTGGCAATATTGTTTGAACTGGGAGCCTGTCGCCTATAACCTTCTTTAAACATGAAACATGGAAAACTGGGTGCAATCGAGAAGCTGCAGGAAGCTCCAATTTGTATGCCATAGTACCAATCTTTTGCAACACCTTGTACGGACCATAATACTTTGGTGTAATTTATTATCCTTCTTAGCTTGCTTGAGGGACATT
>APFE030014505.1:0-16442 GCA_000404065.3 Pinus taeda | reverse complement strand
CCTACAAACCTATTAAAATTTCCTCTAAAATTTCAGTTTGATTTCAACTATAAACTATGATTTTATACGTATGTCAGGACCATGTATTTGCATAAATATTGAAAGTTACAATTGTTCATTAACCTAATGTATGGTTCAATGAGTCATACTTTCTTGTAAAATATCGAAGTTCATTGCAAGTTAGTAGTAGTATTTATTGGGGTTTTATTTGTAAAGATATCTTAACAAATTCCTAAAAGAAATTCCATTGATTGTCTTTAATTTTAGAACATCCCAACTTACCATGATTCTCCTTTCTACTTTGTTTGTAAGAAAAAAATCAATATTTGAGTTATGTAGAGTATTGTAACTTACTCTTTTAAATGCTCACATATTTGACTTCTTGGCCATGTTTATCTCTCTAGAGACACTTTAGGTCCCTAAAAACTTCTTTGTGTGAACAATATAGTAGGTCCCAATATAATTTTCTTATTTTTGCTTGGTAAGAAATAGAGATAAATTTATGATTTTTACAAAACCTTTACTTTTTGGAAACTTATTAATTGTACATATATTAATGTCTATAGACTTATGCTATAATTCTCCTCTTTTAACAATATTATTATGTCTAAAACTAATGAAATTAAAGCATGAGTATGTAGACTAAGTTCTATGCATACACAAGGAATATGTTGGGCTAGACTATATGTGTAATAGGGTATATCCTATTACTACGCACAAGGTGGGGCAAAATCTAGCCTTTAGCCTTGCATATGCCTATCATAGTTTTTTTTCTTTTTTTCTTTTGTTCCTTCACTAAATTTAACTTGGATTAAATATGCAATAGTTGTCATATTCATTCATATATAATCATCCCATAGAAAAGGTTAATACGCGTAATTCTACACATGCTTACATCACATCTTAGTGGAAGGCATCAATCATGATCATTCAAGATCATACAATCAAGTTCCTTTCCTCTGAGAATTTAACACAAGGATTAAGGGAGTCATTATCATAAATACACTATAGTTAACTTCTTGATATAACATGTCCATAGTCCTATTGGTGTATCTTATGCAATACTAACCATAGTGAATAAATAGTTAAGATGACCTTTAGTAGATGCAATTCATAGTGCAAAGGAACTAGCATGGATAATGTGAACTACTAGCTCTATGATAGCAACCTTAAAACATAATTATTCATCCTACCTAGTTGTTTCATGCATCATTATTGAATTATATGTCTACACAAAGATCACACATGTAGTTATACACATATGTTGAGAGAATTCGACAATATAGAAGGTAAGGAAAAACACAAAACAAATCCCATGCAATGGAATTCTGTAAGATAAATTGAAATGATGTCACATGGAAAACCGAACACTGCCACCCAACTTAGAATTGCCTGCTTCCAGTTCACCGCCGAGCTGAGAGTATGTAATACCCTCTTTCATGATACGGTTCCATTAGTGTCGTCCTACTCTTATGGATCGTTTTATCCATTTTCCTCTCTTGGTGTCTCGCTATTTTAAGTGATTAATTATTTTATTTATTTCATAAAGTATTTACTTTTCTTGTTACACGTTAGACCTAATTTTTCTCATCTTAGGTTAGCAAAGTTTTACATACAAGGGAGGGGTGTTACATATATGCAATTTTAAACAATATAGAAAATACAAATTTAAATAAGCAAACATACAATTTTTAATTTTTAAATATGAAACACAAATACAAATTCAAATAGGAAAACACATAATATATATTTACAAGTTGTAAGGAACCTCCTTATCCTACTTTGTAATTTAGCTGCTAAGCTCCCATTCTGTAAAGTTTCTTTATTTTTCTTTATATTTAATCGTTAAGATGCAACACTAGAAAGGGTATCTTTAGCCTGCCATTAGACCATCATTATAAATTCTATAACAGACTCCACAATCATTATCAATTTAACAATAGAGTGGTTCTGGTATCGTCTTTTAACCTTATTGTCAAGGCTTATGTCTGAGATTTCTAGTAAACGTGATTTAGTAGATGAAGATGGAACTAACCATAACATGAAACCTATAATAATTTCCTTACCTACATCAATGATATTAATTAAAATCTGCTATCATGATCATCCATCATTATTATAGGCTTGTTTCCATCATGCATAACGAATTGGTTAATTAAATACAAATTTTAGATCATGCATTATATAGGTAATGTATCTCATACACGCTCTAGGTACTGTCAGAAACCTGGTGATATTCAAGTCAATTTCATTTGATATCTTACGAACCCATATATGGATAACTAAAAAGATGTACCATGAATTCCTTATACTTCATGCAGGAGCATCTAATTTCATTATGAACGACATAGAGCCTGGTGAACCCTTGATAACACTACGGGAGACACTCCTCCATAATTGTTCCAGATGCATGAACATCTATAAAACAGTAAAGCATGCTACTCTTTCTTACCACTGCAGAGATACTCTTAATAATGTCGATATGCATATGAGAGCACATGACAGTTATATGCATTATTGAATCCATCATTTCTATAAACGAGGAAATTAAGAAATCCATATATATGAATTGTTGGATTTAACATCCTAACGATTTTATTAGTACATAAACCCATGTAATTCATTCAAAAATTCTCATGGTGAGGAAACTTAAGAAACCATCTCATAGAAAAAATGGAACGATAATAGAGACTTAAGGAGGAGGGGGGGGAGGAGTTGGAGGTGAGGAGGACGAGGATATCAAGGAGGAGGAGGGGGTGGAGGCAGAGGCAAAAATGAGGGGGTGAGGAGCAAGACGTTGAGGAGGAGGAGGGGTCAGAGGATGAGTAGGAGCAGGGGAGGAGGAGGAGTGGGAGTGGAAGGAGGAGAAGGATGAGGAGGAGGAGAATGAGAGGGGGAGGTAGAGGCAAAGGTGGAGTAGGGGGTGAGGAGGAGGAGGATGAGGATGAGGAGGAGCAGCGGGGGAGGTAGAGGCTGAGGAGGAGGAGGAGAGTAGGTAGAGGTAGAGGAGGAGTAGGAGGAAGGGCGGAGGTATTGGAGGTATTGGAAGGGGAGATGAGGAGGAGTGGTTGGAGGATGAGGGAGGGAGGAGGGCGGGGGGAAGCAGAGGAGGAGGAGGAGGGCAAGGTTAGAGGCGGAGGAGGAGGAGGAGGAGGATGGGGTGGAGGCAGAGGCAGAGGCAGAGGAGGGGGGAGGAGGAGGAGGAGGAGTAAATCAAGAAGAACCAAGCATTGGTTTTGCACTCCCATTATGTATTTACGCTAAATTTAATTTTGGTGTCAGGCCCATTGACATTTGTATTAGAGTCATAATTTATTGATGTCTTTTCCAACATGCATACAATGTGGTATACTACATTTGTGCATTTCCTTCTCCACTTCTAACCCTAGTTCCTTCTAGATTGGAATATAATTTGTGCCTCTTATCTACTTTAGTTATAATTATTAAGATGTCTATTTCCTCAAAGAAACTTATGTTCCAAAATATGCGTGTTTAATTAATTACACATATTACTGTTAAATATATGAATAATAACTTAGTAAGATTTAGTTACCTACAATAGTGTATATTTGGAGCATTTTCGTACTAAGGGTGAATCGAAAGACTCATCCAAAACCATATCAAAGACAAATTCCATCATTACATCTAGATGCACCAATCATCACAATATAAAATTACATAGTCTCGTACTTCATAACAAGACCTGTCTTCCACGAGTAAATTTTTTAGAATTTGTTTTAGGATGGAACCCACTTAATTAACAATAAATTTATTTATGTCCATTTATATACTTTTATTTGAAATATTTCTTGGTGTTGACCATGATCTATTTAAATTGCGCTTGTGATTTTATCTTTTCTATTTTCCATTTACCTCATAAGAGTTCAACATTTCTTCCCTTAAGGTCTCTCATAAGTATCATCTACATTCTAGTTAAGCTATGTCCTTGCATACAAATCATTGACTCATAATTTCAATTTTAATATGAGTAAAGTAATATGGTGATAGTATGGTAGAAGAGACCTATTGGTACAAAATTAAACATAGTATTCAACTTTCTTTATTCCCCATTACTCTTTTCAACAATTCCATGTCTATTTATCCTACATGATGACCACATCCCTAGAATTTCTCATCCAAATTTTTAATCCAATAATCATACGCTAGAATGTGTTCATTTATCGAGTTTGAATATGAACAAGATCTATCATTTAAAGTATTTTAAACCATTTTTACCTCATTGCTCATGGTATAGAGTCATTGTGCCCTCCTAAGAGAATTTAACAACAACTTAAGTTTTGGGGAACAAATAAAGAAATAAGAATTTTACCTAATAAGAGTTGAACATTTCTTCCCTTAAAATCTTTCATAAGTATCATCTACATTCTAGTTAAGTTATGTCCTTGCATAGCAATCATTGACTCTGATGTTAATTTTAATATGAGTAAAGTAATATGGTGATAGTATGGAAGAAGAGACCTATTGGTACAAAATTAAACATAGTATTCAACTTTCTTTATTCCCCATTACTCTTTTCAACACTCCCATGTCTATTTATCCTACATGATGACCACATCCCTAGAATTTCTCATCCAAATTTTTAATCCAATAATCATACGCTACAATGTGTTCATTTATCGAGTTCGAATATGAACACGGTCTATCATTTAAAGTATTTGAAACCATTTTTACCTGATGGCTCATGGTATAGAGTCCTTGTGCCCTCCTAAGAGAATTTAACAATAACTTAAGTTTTGGGGAACAAATAAAGAAATAAAAATTTTACCTTCTACATAATTTACAACACTTAATAATTAGGAAAAATAGAACAGTGAACAATTTTCCATTTATACTTATGGAAATTAATTAATACATGAATCTTTATTATTTCTTGTATTACTCTTAACCCTACCACAAAATGTAGAAAGACCAGATAGTGTATAAAGTGAACAACTGACACAAAATTTATTGGATGCATCCTATCTCCTAGCTCATTGAAGTAGATCATTCCATAGATGAACATCATCAAACATTACAAACATTCCATTGTGAGTGGAGAAAATTTCATGTCTCTAGATACACAGGATTCTATTGCTAATTTGACCAAAACATTTCACTATTTCTTTTTCTTTGGGTGTTTAGACAATTAAGTTAATTTAATTTACTTCAGTTAGCCTCCTTCCTCAATTCATTATTTAAATTGTTTGGGCTATGTCTTTCTGAATTCAATGAATTAAAAAATTCCTCAACAGAACAAATTTTCCAATTCTCCAAACTAGGTACAATAATTTTAACCTAATTAGAAAGGGATTTCATTCAACCTAATTCCTCAATTCATTATTTAAATTTAAATAGGGCAAGCAACGTCTTCGACAATTAACATTAGAAAACCCTCAATCCTCTTCACCCATACCTAGTACAATAATTTTCAAGCAGAGTTTAAAAGAGGGATGGAAGGCTAGCATATCTGGTGATTATGCAATTGCAGATGCTTTTCCTACCTCCCATATGATGCACCAGAATGGCTTCAGGAAAAAATCATTGGTCACCCCTCTCAAATTAATCCATAAATTGCCATTGTTTCTAGTTGTGACTAAGAATGAAGAGAATAGCTATGAAATCAAGGAGAATTGGCAAGAATTATAGTGAAGTGAGCCAATATACCTAAAACCATAATTGAAACACCAGACAGAAAAATCATGCAGATTTCCTCATATGAGCAAGCCATCATAAAAGAAGGCTATGTGAGAGTCATCATTGTTGTCATCGCCAACATTTTCCCTGAGACTCTTATGGAATTTGAGTCTCCACACATGGCTTAGCCTTTCCCATTAGGATTCCAGATTTTCAACAACACCCCACTCTCCTCTTTCGAGATATAATTTTTTGTAACAGTGGCCTCAATGACATTTCTCAGCCTCCGTTACTAAACGACTGCAACACCTTGTGATATCTCCCTCTATGTAAGAATTCAAAGGAAATATAAATAAAAATGCATCCAATACAGTTTTAGCACTGAAGATGATGAAATTTGATACCAACGTGTGGGTAGGAGGAGTATTTATATCGAAGAACTACTAATCGAACAAACATTGTGTAACCTCCATGCAAGAAGAAGTTAAGACAGGAGAAGATAATATGAGCAAGATTTTCCCAGTGTGACTTGTCTATGTGCAAGTAAGGACAAGTGTTATCCAAATTACATAAGAAGACAGGAGAATAACAACTCACAACAAGTTGTCATTTGCTTGCTACAAGTCTGGTAGCTTCACTCGCTTGCCTGCCTAAGGGATAGTTGTCCTCGACGTAAAGAACACCTCATGCTCTTATTACTTTTTCACCCAGAAAGAAACTCATACATAAGACCTTTATAAGTATTAGGATTACGTGAGGTGAATAAGGTTTTTGTTTTCAATATGGAATGCAATTTCAATGCTTTAAGGTATTAAAGGCATTCTTTATCCTTATTTGAGCAATGAGCGATAATAAGTCGATACTTGGCCATGGAATGTCCAACCAAGTCTCTTTTTCTTAGATAAGGTGGATACTCACATTGTTCTCCCTGAAACCAAGAAAGGATAACCATTATCCTACACCAAATTCCTTTCAACGCCTCTAGATCAGCAGATAGGGCCAAAGAAAAGGAATTATTGGGGACTGAGAGGGAAACAACAACCCTTAATGGGATTTTATCCAAAAACCTAGTTGGGAAGGTGTTTCTTTAGCTTTAAATCTACCAAAATCCAACATCATCACTCCTAGTAAAATATTATAGGGACAGTGTAGACACACAATCAGTTAACCCAAGATTACTTAAAAGAAAGTAGGTGGAAGTGATTTAATCCATGTTGTGATTCTATTACCCAAAAATTGGATTTTGATGTATTTGGAATGTTTTTATTTGTATTTAGTATCAAACAAACCTATGGCTTCATTAATAAACTATTTTGATAGTTTATTTTAGTATCATTCATTGTCTCGATATTTTTTTTCATGGTCATGATTTATCTCTAGCACTTTTAACTACTTTTGTAACTTTAGAGAATGCTCATTTCCTTTTTAAGAAATAACCCTGAGGCTAAGGTTCTATAAAATTGAGAAGCACTCTCTATGGATAAACAAAAATGATCATTTCAAATACATTAACAAGAAGGTTTACAACACCTAGCCATCGATATTCGTATCATTTATACGGTAGATTGGGTCCCAACTTCCCTATTGACAATCCTTAGAAATTAAAACTTGAAATCGCCATATTTGCTTCATGCCTATTCGTGGTTCTAGCATTGCACTAGATGTCCAAGGATTTAAACATATGGGGATTCTTAACTTGGCAGGAAAGATTCCGAGCATCTAAAATGGCATCACCAGAATGTCACATTTCTTGTGGTGTGCCTTTCACACTACACTTTTGTAGGGCTTCTCAGGGCTTGAGCCAGCGACCATGAATGCATATTGTACTCATTAAGATAATTGAGGATATTATGTTAAGCATAGAATATATTTAATTCATATTAATCGCATTAAGCAGCTGATTCACTTTAGGTGATGGCAAGGAAATGCTTTCATGGATGCGGCTTGACAACATTCACTCCCTGCGAACTTATTAAAATTTCCTCTGAAATTTCAGTTTGATTTCAATCATAAATTATGATTTTATACTTATGTCAGGACCATGTATTCGCATAAATATTCAAAGTTACAATTGTTCATTAGCCCAATGTATGGTTCAATTAGTCATACTTTCTTGTTCTAAAATATTGAAGTTCATTGCAAGTTAGTAGTAGCACTTATTGGGGTTTTATTTGTAAAAATATCTTAACAAATTCTTAAAGAAATTCCATTGATTGTCTTTAATTTTAGAACATTCCAATTTACCATGATTCTCCTTTCTACTTTTTTTTTGTAAGAAAAATTCAATATTTGAGTTATGTAGAGTATTGTAACTTACTCTTTTAAATGCTCACATATTTTACTTATTGGCCATGTTTATCTCTCTAGAGACACTTTAGGTCCCTAAAGACTTCTTTGTGTGAACAATATAGCAGGTTCCAATATATATATATATATATTTTTGGGGAAGAAATAGAGAATAATTTATGATTTTTACAAAACCTTTACTTTTTGGAAACTTATTAATTTTACAGATATTAATGTCTATAGACTTATGTTATAAGTCTCCTCATTTTAACAATCTTATTATGTCTAAAACTAATGAAATTAAAGCATGAGTGTGTAGAGTAAGTTATATGCATACCCAAGGAATATGTTGGGCTAGAGTATATGTGTAATAGGGTATATCCTATTAGTATGCACAAGGTGGGGCAAAATCTAGCCTTTCGCTCTGCATATGTCTGTCATAGTTTTTTTCTTTTTTTCTTTTTTTCTTTAGCATAAAGATGCTATAGGAAGAATGCAAACCACCAAGCTTATTGAACTTCCTAATTTAGGACCTAAAGCTCATTCATACCCTATAGAGGTGGGTTGTTTCTTAGACCATAATACTTGAACTTAGAGTTGTCATACCATTTGTCACATACCTCCTTGATCCAATATTAAAACCCCATATTTTCTTCCTTCACTAAATTTAGCTTGGCTTAAATACGCAATAGTTTTCATATTTGTTCATATATAATCATCCAATAGACAAGGTTAATACCTGTAATTCTACACATGCATACATCACATCGTAATGAAAGGCATCAATCATGATCATTTAAGATCTTACAGTCGAGTTTCGTTCCTTTGAGGATTTAACACAAGGATTAATGGACTCTTTATCATAAATTCACTGTAGTTAACTTCTTGATATAACATGTCCTTAGTCCTGTTGGCATATCTTATGCAATACTAACCACAATGAATAGATAGTTAATATGACCTTTAGTAGGTACAATTCATAGTGCAAAAGGCCTACCATGGATAAGATGAACCACTAGCTCTATGGTGGCAACCTTAAAACATAATTATTCATCCTACCTAGTTGTTTCATGCATCATTATTCAATTATCTTTATACACAAAGATCACACATGTAGCTATAAACATATGTTGAGAGAATTCAACAATATACACGGTAAGGAAAAACATACAACAAATCTCATGAAATGGAATTCTATAAGAGAAATTTAAATAATATCACATGGAAAACCGAGCACCACCACCACACCTAGAACTTCCTGCTTCCAGTTCACCCCCGAGCTGAGTGTTATTTTCCTGTGAGGATTTTGCTCATCAAAGCTTGCCTTTTCTAGGGCAAGGCTTTTATGCTTTTCCTTAACTTAGCATCTTTCTCCAACTAAGTAGTTTAATGGATATTTATCTCCAAATCCATTAATCTCATCTAGATTTGGATCTAGAAGTCTTATTATGAATATTATTGATTCCTATTCACCAATGGGATTTGGCAAGAATCTCCTCTCTTGGTGTTTCATTATTCTAAGTGATTAATTATTTTATTTATTTCTTAAATTATTTACTTTTCTTATTACATGTTAGACCTACTTTTTCTCAGCTTAGGTTAGCAAAGTTTTACATACAAGGGAGGGGTGTTACATATATGCAATTTTAAACAACATAGACAATACAAATTTAAATAAGCAAACATACAATTTTAAAATTTTAAATATGAAACACAAATACAAATTCAAATAGAAAAACATATAATATATATTTCCAAGTTTCAACAAATCTCCTTATCCTACCTTGGAATTTAGCTGCTCAGCTCCCGTTTTGTAAAGTTTCTTTATCTTTTCTATATTTAATCGTTAAGATGCAATACTAGCAAGGGTATCTTTAGCCTGCTTGTATACCATCATTAGTAGTTCTATAACAGACTCCACAATCATTCTCAATTTAAGAATAAAGTGGTTCTGGTATCGTCTTTTAACCTTATTTTTAAGACTTATGTTTGAGATTTCTAGTAAACGTGATTTAGTGGATGAAGATGGAACTAACCATAACATGCAACCTATAATAGTTTCCTTACCTACATCAATGATATTAATTAAACTCTACTATCATGATCATCCATCATTATTATAGGTCTTGTTTCCATCATTCATAACAAATTGGTTAATTAAATATAAATTTTAGACAATGCATTATATAGGTATTGTATCTCATACACACACTAGGTACTGTCAGAAACTTGGTGACATTCAAGTCAATTTCATTGGATATCTTACAGACCCATATATTTATAACTAAAAATATGTATCATCAATTCCTTATATTGCATGCAAGAGCATCTAATTCCATTATGCACAACATAGACTATGGTGAACCCTTGATAATACTAAAGGAGACACTGCTCCGTAATTGTTCCACATGCATGAACATCTACAAAACACTAAAGCATGCTACTCTTTCTTACCACCGCAAAGATAATCTTAATAATGTCAATTTGCATATGAGAGCACACGAAAGTGATATGCATTATTGAATCCATCATTTCTATACAAGAGGAAATTAAGAAATCCATATATCTGAATTGTTGGATTTAAAATTCTAATAATTTTATTAGTACACAAACCCATGTAATTCATTCAAACATTCTCACGGTGAGGAAACTTAAGAAACCATCTCATAGAAAAACTGGAACAATAACATAGACTTAATAAATATTATCGTAAACAAACCAGAATTATGAGAGAGGGTAAGAATCATCATACAAACATGCCACACATCTGACACTAACTAAAACTTTACGTGAGAGAGGAGCAACACCACCCAGCTATGAATCACTTATGATTCCCGATAGCCAAAGATCTTGCCAAGGTTCAACTTCCCTCACTTAATCAATGCACTAGATATTTAATAGACTCTTTCATGATTTAGTTACCAACAGTGGTGTTAATACAAAGTCATGTTCTGGAGTTAACGTTCCTACCTCAGTAAGACAAAAATTCAGGTTTCCAGAATTGAATTCCCTTCTGAGATAAGACAAACGCAAAATGTAATTTTTAAATGGGAAACATCAATCTAAAGCTTTTCTCGTGATGTTTCTAAAAGCTAAGAAGGCGGAGCTTTGTGGGGTGTGGAATTTTCATGTTGCTTTAGCAGCCGTTTCTTTTATCCATTGTTGCTCTGGCTGGAAAACTGACCGCTTTGCTATACTTTTCTCCGAAAATAAAACTAAAAGCCATTGCGTCCACGTTGGCAAGGTTTACATGCCAACAACGATTATAATTTTACTATATGTACATCTTATATTCAAAAATTCTTATCCGTAAACCATACGTAAAATTGTTTTTTATTGTTTCTCATTGGATGCTTTTACCAGCATTATTCTCTAAGCATTTTTTAGGGTAACCCTATATCTATAAGCCAACAGTAGGCTTTTGGGATTGAACAATTTCGTACCTCTCTTGGTCATTGGATAAGGTCGATCTCTCATGGACGTTTCTCATGCAATAAGGATAACAGGCACTGACAGTTCCATAAACAATAAAAACAGACACTGAAACCGGCATTCATCCCATCCTGAACGTCAACGTGAAAAAATGACTGCGCATGAGGATCAAGCAGCATACGCGTGTATTCAGCCCTAATCCATAGGGAGGAGTAAAAGTATGGTGAATCACATGTCTCGGCTAATTTTCCCGACCTTTTTCCAGAACAAAATAAGAGCTAGCTTCTGTCCGTCGACATAACATGTGCAGAAGCTCCATCCCCGTGCCTCGATTTCATATTCAGATTGACAATTCTTCCTAGTTATTCCTCTCCTCTTCCATCAACAAGTTTCCAAAAATGCTTGGAGACAACCAAATTGTTTGTTAAAAAACTTCACAGGTTGAGACTGCCTCATACGTCCCAAAGGTTGAGTTTATCGCTATCATCTGAGAAAGGTTGAGTTCTCCGTTGTGAATGTTGAGCTAGCCATGATATATCTTCCTTAATGGTTTAGTCCATTTCATGGGAATCAGTTGTTGAGTACGGTAATTTAATCACGGTGGTGAAGTCCTCCCTACAATGGATGGATTGGTGGTGGTTACCACCTAATGGGAAACAGGGTGACCGGGTAGACACAGAAGTGGACCAAGTCTTTTCATATTTCTAGTTGCCATAACCCATCGTGTGCTTTTTCCCACTACGCATTCACCCCACGCAATGTAATATCGACATTATGGATGAGTCCGTTTATGTCATAATTTATGGATGAGTCCGTTTATGTTGATAATTTGTAACGTCCCACTTAAGTCGATATCATGAAAATAGAGTCAAAGAAATTTTTGGAGGAGGTCATATTTTGTAGTTTTAAATTCGAGAATTCTTCAATTCCTCAATCATATAATACTATAATACGCCCAAGAATCCATAACAACACCTTTACCTCCAAAAAAATGTTCTTTATATGACAAAGCGGATTACATCGTTGTTTGATGTAGGATTGATTGAAGTCTCTCGACAATTCTTTAGGATTTAACCCTATATTAATTTTTTTGATACCATATGGTCTTCTTAGAGGACATGTTTGACCATACAACCTAGATGGGGTAGAAAACATCTTCCACCAAAGCATAAAAACTTCCTCCTTAATTAAATTGCTTGATATAATATCCTGTTGCATATATATTGAATTAACATATGTATATTTATGGTTCCTCAATAAACCATTAAGGAATCCTAACTTTCTTTAACAACAACAAATAAATATGACATTAACATGTTCTAAGCTTCAAATTTTAACTTCACCTTTATGGAGGACGTTTTTTTTTAAACTCGTAATGGAAATCCCACGGAGGTGGATTGGTCCATAAGAATTAGTGTTTGAAATTTTTGTTTGATACCTTTGGTAACGAACCTCCTTAGCCTACCATAGAATTTACCTCCTAAGCTCCCATTCCACAAATGTTTATTTTGTTCTATATTTAATCGTTAAGAAACAATACCACTTAGTGTATCTTTAGCCCGCCCTTATATCATCATTAGTAATTATGTAATAGACTCCATAGTCATGATCAATTTAATTATAAAGTGCTTCTGGTATGGTCTTTTAACCTTATTGTCAAGGCTTATGTGTCAGATTTCTAGTAAACATGATTTAGAAGATGAAAACGAAACTAACCATAACATGCAACCTATACTAATTTCCTTACCCGCACAAATGATCTTAATTAAACTCTAATATCATGATAATCCATCATTATTATAGGTCTTGTTTCCATCATGCATAATGAATTTCTTAATTAAATGCAAATCTTAGATTAGGCATTATACAGGGAACCCATATATGCATAACTATATGGATGTTCCATTAATTCCTTATACTGCATGCAAGAGCATCTAATTTCATTATGTATGATACAGACCATGGTGAACCTTTGATAATACTATGGGAGGGAAACACAAAGACCCCAAAGCTTATATTGATAGCTGTTTGATGTAGGTTTGATTGAAGTCTCTTGAGAATTCTTTCGGATTTAACCCTATATTTAATTTTTTGATACCATATGGTCTTCTTAGAGGACGTGTTTGAGCATACAACCTAGATGGGGTAGAAAACATCTTCCACCAAAGCATAAAAACTTCCTCCTTAATTAAATTGCTTGATATAATACCCTGTTACATATCTATTGAATTAACATATGTATATTCATGGTTCCTCAATAAACCATTAAGGAATCCCAAGTTTCTAAACCATTAAGGAATCCCAAGTTTCTTTAACGAAAACAAATAAATATGACATTAACATGTTCTAAGCTTCAAATTTTAACTTCACCTTTAAGGAGAACGTTTTTTTTTTTTTTAACCCGTAATTGAAATCCTATGGAGGTGGATTCGTCCATAAGTATTAGTGTTTGAACTTTTTGTTTGATACCTTTGGTAACGAACCTCCTTAGCTACCCTATAATTTAGCTCCTAAGATCCCATTCCATAAATGTTTATTTTGTTCTATATTTAATCGTTAAGAAACAATACCACATAGTGTATCTTTAGCCTGCCCTTATATCATCATTAGTCATTATGTAATAGACTCCACAGTCATGGTCAATTTAATTATAGAGTGCTTCTTGTATGGTCTTTTAACCTTATTGTCAAGGCTTATGTGTTAGATTTCTAGTAAACATGATTTAGTAGATGATTTTTAGTAAACATGATTTAGTAGATGAAAACGGAACTAACCATAACATGCAACCTATACTAATTTCCTTACCTACATAAATCATCTTAATTAAACTCTACTATCATGATCATCCATAATTATTATAGGTCTTGTTTCCATCATGCATAATGAATTGCTTAATTAAATACAAATCTTAGATCAGGCATTATACAAGTAACCTATCTCATAGACACACTAGGTACCGTTAGCAACCTAATGATATTCAAGTCAATTTCATAGGATATATTATAGACCCATATATGCATAACTAAAAGGATGTTCCATTAATTCCTTATACTACATGCAAGAGCATCTAATTTCATTATGCATGACATAGACCATGGTGAACCTTTGATAATACTATGGGAGACATTCCTCCATAATTATTCCACATGCATGAAAACTTGCAACACACTAAAGCATGCTACTCTTTGCTACCACTGTAAAGATAATCTTAATAAATTTGAAATGCATATGAGAGCACACAACAGTTACATGCATTATTGAATCATTCATTTTCTATAAAAGAGGAAATTATGTAATTCATATATCTTAATTGTAGGATTTAGCATCCTAATAATTTTGTTAGTACAAAAACCCATGTAATTCATTCAAACATTCTCATGGTGAGGAAAATTAAGCAATCATCTCATAGAAAAATTGGAACGATAACAGAGACTTAATAAAATCTTCTCATAAAAACTTGGAACTATAACAGAGAGAGAGAGAGAGAGAGAGAGAGAGAGAGAATCATCATACAAACATCCCATACATTTGAGACCAACTAAAACCTCTCTTGGAGGGAGGAGCACCATCACCCAACCATGAATCACCTTTTACTCCCTTCGAGCCGAAGATCTTGCCAAGCATCAACTGCCCTCAATTGATCAATCACTGGGTATTTAATACCCTCTTTCATGATTTAGCTACCACTATCGACATCCTGTTTTATGGATTTTTCCATTTTCCTATGTCTTTTTTGCAAAATCTCATATTTATATCCCAGGAGGCTTTTCCTCATAAAATCTTGCCTTTATTTCCCATGAAGCTTTTATGTTTGATGGATCTTTATCTCCCATCCATCCGATGGATATCTAATCCATCCAAACTTATCTATAATTTCATATAGAAGCTTATTATGAAAGATTCATCTCTATTCCCGTTCCTCATGGGATTTGGAAAGAATCTCCTCTCTCTTGGTGCTCCACCCTCTTAGTGATTTATTTTATTAATTTATTAATAACACATTTTCTTTTCATAGTACATATCACCTAGCTTTCGTCATCCTAGGTTTAGAATAGTTTAACCCACAAAGGAGGGTATCACACCTACCTTCCCTCAACTTAGGTTTACAATCATTTAAAAGACAAGGGAGGATATCAAACCTAGCTTTAACTCAGCTTAGGTTTACAATAATTTAGCACACAAGGGAGGATATCACACCTAGTTGTAACTCAGCTTAGGTTTGCAATAATTTAGTACACAAGGGAGGGGTGTTGAAAAACTAAGGAAACACACATAATACAATTTCAAGTTAATATAAAAACAAACACCCAAATATGAAAATGCAACATTAAATAAGCAATCAAACACTATAAAAAGTAAAACATACAGTACAAGTTCAAGCAAACAAACAATATACAAATTGGACTAAACACAAAACATGCAATTTCAAATAACTAATTGCACATGATAAAATTTCAAGTCAATAAAAGAAAACGCTCAAATATTCTTATCTAGCTTTAAAAACACACACACACACACACAATATACAAATTAAAATCTACATTATGTTTACCCATTCAAATTCATAATTCATCACAATAAACACATGATTACAATTCCAAATTACATACAAATATTCATAAATAAACATGGATACAAGCATTCACATATATATGGGATTTTAATTAAATAAAAATAAAAAATACTAGACCAAATAAGAAAACACACTATATAAAATTTGGTCTCAAAATACAAAAGAAAATAATCATTATTAGGACAACCGACATATAGATATGAAATTTCAAAAAAGAAAACACACAATTCAACTAAACACACACACAAATTCAAAGTAACATGGTATAGTATCAATTCAATACATGAACATAAAGACATAAATACATTAAATTATATATGTATACCATTATCTAATTATATAAAATATAAATAATAGAATATAAAAAGCTTTAAAAATCAACTAAAATGAAAACCAAAAAAAAATAAAAAACCAATATGAATGGCCTGTTAAGTATAATTATATTTAGTGTTTTTCAATGCATGGTGAAAGATTGTATAATTTATATTTTTGTAAAAAATATATATATATAGATTTT
>APFE030014498.1:0-27345 GCA_000404065.3 Pinus taeda | reverse complement strand
ATTCCATATGGGATGGTCAACTACCTAGACGAAGGCTTTTCTAAACACATATTAGTGTAGCTTGAGGACAAATATGAGTAGAATGGGATTCATAAGATGAAAATATGGATGATACACTATAACAATACTCAATGGGACTCTAAAATGACTCCATTGATGCAAGGGTGACTCAAATCTAATGCTCTAAACAAGGTTAACTCAATGATGTTGCAACATGTTAGAATCTCGAAGGGGGCCATAAAAAATTGAGTAAATAATGATTGCTCATAATGAAAATTGGCATTTAAGTTAATAAGTGCATAGCTAAATTCTTACAAGAGTAAAATTGAGTCATATGAAGATATGTGGTTTTTATAAGCAGAAAAGTGAGACCTCCTGGAAAAATTGCCTTCCTGGTGAAGTTTAAAATTACCAAAAACAAAGAGATACCCATTATCTCAGTGAGATATTTCCAAAAGTGTTGACAGTTTTTCAAACCAATGTATGGTTTGCTCGTAATGGTCAATGAAAAAACTGGGGTTTTTCCTATAAAAGCCCTTATTTCCCCCAAATACAATTCATTTGCATAAGGATCTTTTGGAGAATTAGGAGAGGAGGAGAAGGCCCCAAATATTAGAGAGCTCGTAGCAAACAAACCGACTATTGGAATTCAAATCTCAAAATTTTAGGAAGGTAATATAACCTTACTCATCATTTCAAGTGGATTAAATTCTTAGATTAGGGCCTCATCTGACTGGGGGAAACCCTAGCTTATCTTCACAGTCGCAATGCACATGTTGGTCCTTTTTTCTCTTCACTCTAGGGTGTAGGAAAATGGCTAAAAGGTGCACCCAATGCAGTTTTTGGCGGAAAAACTACACTCTAGACCTAAGGGAAAGACAGTACTAGGGGCTTCCAGGGAGGTAAGGCTAAGAACTGAAAATGCATTGGATGGCTCTAAACCGACAAAATTTGATGGTTTTAGGAAGGTATGGAAGAGCTAAAATTGGTGTGGAAAGAATGAGATTTTTATTTTCTTTATACTGCGATTCATGGGAATCAGGTTTTCAGAGGAGCTCTACCATGACATGGGTTACTTAAGTTTTTGGAGAAGCCATTGGTAAGGGTGAGGGAGCCACTTTTATCCTATATTGTGAGCTAGTGGGATCCAGATCAGGAGGACTTTGTGATACATGGGTATAGGATTGAGATCACGATTCAGGACATATATTTCTTGACAATATTGTCACCCTTATGGGTGGTGGAAGAGATTCATCTAGTGTTACCTCATGGGATTCATATTGGAGAGTTTATGGATAGTCATTATGTACTTGATACTTGGGTAAAGGACACAAGTATTTAGATATAGGACTTAGAGAGACTGGAGACATGAGCCATAGTCGCAGCAGTGGTGCAGATATTGGGTGTAGTCATGCCTTCCATCGCATTTCTAGAGGGAAGATGATGTTGGTCAAGAGTGTGTTAGGAGGGACCTACTATGGGTGGGCCTAGATGTTTCTAACATCATTTAAACATTAGTTTATTCTATGTAAGCAACAATCTAATGATAACTTTTCATTGGGATAGTTTTATGCTCATTCCTCTTTGAGAAGATATACACCATCCATACATATGTATACATCTGTGATGGGGGCCCACGCGAGCCCACGATGTGCCATTTGGGGTAGCTACTGCAATGAGGTGGAGGAGTGGCAGTCATATGGGTGTTCTCACCTAAGTTCTTCGCTCATTGGGATCATATCCCATTATACATATATGATTATCCATATAGTGGAATGAACTTTCAGGGAGATCCTAACCTACCACTGCTACCATGAAGAGCATGGGAACTAGATGGTAAGTGGTAGTTTCCATATTTTGGTTGCATGTATATTCTAAAAAATATGTGTATCTAGTACTCATTTTCAAACTTGTGACATGTAGATATAGCACGAGTGAGGTCGACAAGATATATGGGATGAGTTGTAACACTTGGGGCCACAGAACATATAGTATTGACATCACAATAGATAGTAGATAATGATGCATTACTGGAGGAACTCCATCATAGTTTCCACTTGCTATTGACCAAGGTGAGAGAGAATGGGTGGCATGATCTAGAAGATCAGTATATAGATGCACGTACCATTATTGCCTCAGAGCGGCGATCTATCACCATGCATATAAAGATGGTCGGTCAAGTAGTTCGAGTCTTACAAGATGGGGGAATTGATCCATTAGCACTGGATTCTCCATAGGACAATGATTAGGCATAGGGGCATGTGCGCCCCCATTTTTGTATGTAACATGCAATGGGTATGTCATATGTATTTAGAGTAGTGGACCCGAAACACTATATGTTGGATATTACGATACCTAATATGGTTATGCATCTTTTTGTGACGATGTGGTTTTCCATTTTTTTATGTTACAGATGTCGTCTTGTATATGCATGTGATAAATTCCAATCAATAATATTATTTGCAATGTTATCTACATAGGTGTTTTGTGCTCTAGGAACATGATTGAATTAAATGGATTCAAATTCATGTGTCAAAAGCTTAACTCGTAGATATTTTCTAAATAGGAAAATATTATGCACATGATAGACGCCATTCAATTTCATGAGAAGTAGCAAGGAATCAAGACAAACATGAAGGTGAAGGATGCGATGATCAAGGGAATCAACTAACAAACCTATCACTGGATCATATTCGACCTGGTTATTTGTGGTAGATCTAATCATTAGGGGACTTTTGAGGTCTAAAATGGGCCTCCTAAGGAAATTATAAAATAATAGTGGAAATAATAAAATGAGATTTGATAACATCATCAAATTTTGGAGGGAAATATATATGTATATATTCAACTCACATTTTCAATTTACCTCCATATGGGTTTACTCAAATTTTGAGAAGAAATAGTCATTGGATGCAGCATAATTTCGATTCCTCATCCAACGATTACCCATGTTTCATACTTTTGATGGACCATGCTACACGAAAAATGAGAAATACATGAAAAAATGTTATTGCAATCACGTTTTTTCATGTATTTCTCATTTTTCATGTAGTAGGGTCCATCGAAAGTATGTAACATTGGTACTCCTTGGATGAGGAATTAAATCTTGCATCCAACAAGTATACTCTCTCAAAATTTGAGTAAAACATTAGGGAGATAAGTTGAAAATAATAGTTCAAAACGCAGTTTTATTATTTTATTATTTTTTAATCTTTTTACTCTTTTACTCCAAAAATGGTGAATCACCCCCCATCTTGAGTCCTATTGGTTCTTATAAAGTTTATTTTTGGTTGTACATTTTTCTTTGGAGACCCATTTTAGACCTCAAAATTCCTCTATTGGCAGACATTGTTGGAGTGGACTAATAAATACTACAGGGTGAAAATAGTCCAAGTTGTTGAGGCTAGATTCCTAGAGAAGCAACTCTCACCATTAGCATAACCGATATGTAGTGTGGAT
The DNA here is from genome assembly GCA_000404065.3 of Pinus taeda. Taxonomy (NCBI): domain Eukaryota; kingdom Viridiplantae; phylum Streptophyta; class Pinopsida; order Pinales; family Pinaceae; genus Pinus; species Pinus taeda. The sequence goes on along the minus strand of APFE030014498.1, from coordinate 23,886 downwards.
GATGGATCCATCTGAAAGGCATAAGAAGACAACAAATAATATTATGGGGGATGCAAGCTACAAAGACTTAGAAAAGAAATAAAGACATGCAATTCAATGGGAAATGTTATGTGTAAAATTTCTTTAAGTAAAGAGCATTGCGAGGGTTGGCAAGAATTTCTCCTTTTAGGCTTTCTAAAAGTTATGCCCCCTTTCCCAAACACTTACCAATGATTTAAGGACTGATCCATAATGGTTCAAACTTCCCATTCCATTGGACATCATAAGCTTGGTTATAAACAAGAACAAGGTTTCTTTCATTAAAGATATGAGGGCATATTTTACGGTCATACTGAGATTTGGTGCACTTTTTGGCCACCTCAATGGTTTACAATGTAACACAACGGTCTTCATTGGTGTGTTCAAGAATGATGAGTCTTTGTTTTAAGGGTCTGATGTCTCGGAGGATTTCAACAACAAGGTGGAGGGAGGAGATTCACACTCCAACATTAAGATGTCCTCCTATCCAAAAACATGATGGAAAGGAGGAAACTGAGTGGTAGTTTTGATCGAAGTGTTATAGGCCCACAATGGAGGAAAGAGCATAAGATTCTAGCTCATATTGTGTTTATTCACCATGTGTTGAAGCATAGTTTTAAGGCTTTTATTGACAAATTCAACTTGTCCATTGCATTAGGGGTAATAAGAAGATGGATATTGGTGTTCAAAACCCAACAATGAAGATAGATAATGTCATATCTCATCCTCAAAGTGTCAGCCATGGTCAAAAACCAATTTCTTTGAAACCCTGAATCAAGCAATAACACGATTAAGGAAAAACAAGGTTGTAGTTGCTACAATTTTACTAAAAATGGGCATGAATTTAGCCCATTTTGTGAAATAACCAATGCAAATAATAATATATTTATGGTTATTAGCATATGGATCTCGACACTCCATCAAGTCAATGGCCCATTTACAGAAATGGTCGGTGACAATGAAAGGATGGAGAGTAGCAGGTGGAGATTGAGCCTTAGGGGCATTTAATTGATAATTGGGACAATGTTTGACTTCCTCAATACAATCGCTAAAGAGAGAAGTCCAAAATTATCAGGTACACATGATTTTTAGGCAGTGACAATTTTAGAGAGATGGCCACCATAAGGGCCACCATGACAGGCACTGAAAACTTGCTCAACTTTAGCATGGGTGAGACAATGACAAAGGACAATGTTAGCACCATGACAATAAACATCTTCACTGATGAGGAGATAGCGATGGGATTGATATCGAATCCATTGTCGATCATCACAATTGAGATGGTGGGTGAATTCCTTGATTCACAAGTAGGTAAGGATGTCAACATACCAAGGATTATATGAGGTTAGAGAGAACAAGTGTTCATCTGGGAGGTCATTATTTACTAGCAGATCTAACCAACTAATAGGAAATTCATAAATGAATTCAGCAAGAGCTAAACCTTACTTACTCTTGGGTGTGACAAATTCCAAATCAAATTCTTGGAGGATAATGATAAAGTGGGTGTACTTCCCATTCATGATTCACTGAATCAATAGGAAGGCCATGGGGTTGGAATTAGTCACAACCTTGGTGGTATGCATGCGAATATAATGATGTAGTTTCTAAAAAGAGAACACAACATCCAAGGCCAAATTTTCTTCATGAGAATAGGACACAAGGAGAGCATTAAGATTATTACTAAAATAGTAGATGAAAAATTTATTTCTAGGAACCATATTCGTGTATTAGGATGTTGGCAAGAGAGTAGGTGGAAAATTATATGTATAAGATGAAATCCATCTCAAAGTTAGTTAGGGTGCTCAAGGGAGTGGTAGTGAGAGAAAGTTTGAGGGAATTTAAAGACTGCTGAGCTTGGTCATCCCAAGTAAATGGAATGTTAGATTTAAGGAGTCTAAGAAACCCATGAGAAGTGGTGGCATAATCAAGAACAAATATGTGAAGAAGGTTGGGTTTTCCTTGGAGGCTTTCTAACTGGAAAAGGGTCCAAGGAGACAGTTCAAGAATGGCTTAAAATTTTAGAGGATCAAGGGTGATACCATATTTGGACACTATGAAGCCTAAAATCTAGGTAATAGAAACACAAAAGACACACTTAAGGAGATTGAGGAAAATGTTATACTTGCAACATCATAAGGAGATGGTATGCAGATCATTAAGGTGTTGTGACTTGAGATTGGAATGAATGGTGAGATCGTCTAGATACACAAGGATAATGTGAGCTAGGTCATGAAAATAATAGTACATGACATGCTAAAAATTGGCCCCAATATTATTTAAACCAAAAGGCATGAATCTATAAACAAAGGTTCCCCGCGACTGCTAAAGGAAATTTTGAGTTGATCGGAAAAGCTGATACGAATCTGATTGTACCCCAAGAATCCATTCATAAAGGAAAATACCTCATGTCTCTCACACACATCAATAATTTTGTCTACGAAAGGTGTGGAGAAATTCTCTTTAGAACAAGATTTGTTCAAATCACAGAAGTCCATAAAGACACAAATGGTGCCTTGTTTCCTTAAAACAGGAAAAGGATTGGACACCCATGTGGTATATTCAATGGGATAAATCAAACCATCCTGCTTTAGCTTATGGATTTAAGCTTTAATAGCATCATGTTTTGAAGTATGGATAGGCCTTTGATTTTGGCAGAAAAGAATGGCATCAGGCCATATCTTGATATGGTGTTAAACAATGGTAGGACCAAGTTTGGGCATCCCAGAATAGGACTATGCGAAAACATCATAGAATTCTTTGAATAACTTAGTGTAAGCCTCAATTTTTTCAGGAGTGCATTGTACCCCCAAGTTGTTATTTTCTTCAACCCTTAGTTTATTTGAGATGTCAATTTCAATGGTAGGGAAGATCTTAGCCATATTTCCTTCTTTGAAAGCATCTGGTGTAGGAATGGGATTTTTGAATCAGTTAAGCTCACCATGGATGAATTCTCTGTATTCAATAACATATTGATCATGGGTTTGTTGCGGAAGGAAGTACACACGATGGTACATATCATCCCAAGGATAATCAAGGGTGGTTGTGGCTTCCTTGATGTCTTCATCCAAATGAAAGATGGGAGAACGGGAGGAAGTGGACTACATGACGATGAGGAAATAGTCAAGGCATATTCATGAGAGACAAGGTTCATATGTGCATCATCAACATGGTTGGGGAGATGACCAGTAGATGTGACATCTACCGATGTTTAGACTGAATTGACTTCCAAAATAGGCTCGAAATAAACACAATAGGAAACTCCTAAAGAGTCTGAATATATTGATCTCATGGATGAGGAAAGGTAGAGAATAGGGATGGAACTATCTGTCATCATGACATCAGGAGGAGGGATCACAATGTTTGGTTGAGAGACCTCCTATCCTCACAGGAATTGGACCTCAGGAATGTTAAGGTTGGGAAAAGTGTCAAAGACCACATTCTTAATATGAGGGAGCTCAGGAAAATTATAGGTGGAATGCCCAAGAACATCACACAAAGCACATGGAGGAGCAGGCTTTGGCAGTTTAGGAGGGATGGGATTTGGTTGAGGTGCCTTGACTTTTTTTCCCTTTTTTCTAAGATTTTCACCCCTCACCAAATGTTTTCACAACAGGAGTGGCTTCCTATTGAGGTTGTTGTGGAACTGAAGCAAAGGAAGGGGAGGTAACAATAGGTTGAGCCAGAGTCAAAGTTGTATAAGGTTTGAGTTGATTGGGATGAGTGCTTGTAGGAGGACCAATGTATCATACTGGGAACCCCAAGGTGATGTTAGGAAGACTTAATGTGGCCATCACAGGGGTAGAAAGTAATCCTCGTGGCATGAATAAGAAAGGTATCTAACTGGAGAGGTAATAACCTAGGGGAACTTCGCTTACATGGTTAAGGCTGTGAGAAATAATTCTTGGTTGGAAAGGACCAAGAGAGATATGAGCAAAAGGAAACTGGCCTGTAGGAATTGTATGTGAAGGGCGGGTTGAGTCTTGAGCAGGAGGTTATCGAGGAGTTGGTTGGTGGGAAGGCATTCCAAAACACTTGGTTGTAGCCCATAACACTTGGAACATGCAAACATTGGAATAGATAGGATCATAAGGAGTAGGTGGTAGGCTATAATAACACCAAATAGCGTGGAATCTTTATATACCCTGAGGGAAACATTGGTTAAGGAAGGGATGGTCTTATTTCCAGTCATTGATGAAATAGTGGTTTGAGCAGAGGTATGAGACTAAGGGTCATAGTAAGTCAACTAATCGATAGTCATGATCTTTCCATTGTGAGGAAAGAACATCTTACAAAAGATAATGGATGTGAGAGTGGACATGGAATAGGTGTAACCATGACCCAACAAGATGCTGTAATCTAAAGGGGCATCAATGACTACAATGCCGATTAAGATTGTTTTACCAACAACAGTGATGGGCTAGTTGTGATACAAATAGAGGGGCTATGAGGGGTTACTGTCTGGAGCATGAAGAATGATAGTGGATGGGGACATGCCAGGGGAACCAAGTTTCTTCCAAACACTAGAGACCATCACATAGGTGGAGGTGCCTTCGTCTATTATACACCACACGAGAGTGATGTTTTTTATGGAGACTGGTATTTGAAAGGTAACAAACGAAGGAAGGGGCGGATGTTTGACTTTATTAACATTAAAGACAACCATATGACCGTTAGAGGGATCCACAATTCCCAAAGCATATAGTAGAGCTTTCCGTTGGGACAGGAACATCTTAAGGACTTCCAACGTTGACATGGGAGGAGGAGAATACGACAAGTCACCTATTATACTATAGGTATGGGTGGATTTAAAAGAAGCAACATTTCAATGTAATGGACCTATTGGGATCTCAGGGGGGCCCTTATCCCTTAGGCAGGGGGATTTATAAGGTACCATTTAGTGATGAGGGAGGCTCAATGCAAACTTTGGGTTAAGAATCGGTCGTTAACTTCGCAGGAGGCTGGTCATATTAGCACGACTGAGTCTGGAGGTTGACTTGTTCAATGTTGAATTCTTTAGAATTCGTGATGAGGATCTGGCAATTGTTCTAGGCAGATTGTGACGGTTGAGGGGATGTAATACTATGTGTGGGTCTGATATCCACATATCCTTGATGAGGAAAAGGATTTGTAAGCACAATCTATTGGGATGAAGTAGAAGGGGAAGGAGGTGAAGCCATGGGTTTCAATCCTCTAGAAGTAGCTGCTTTAGCTTCCCAAGGAGCGGTTTAACAAGACTTCAGCTTACAAAAAACACGCCTACGAAAGAAAAGAAATAAGCCATAGCGATTCACTCACAACAGAAGGGATTACCCACCTATCGTGCTAATAAGAAAATGAGATATTGCTAGCCTTATTAGTTAGTCAAGGTAGCGCATCTAAGGTAAAAGGAGGCATTCATGACTATAATGGCGAAAAACTCCACAAGATGCACAAGGTTTATTGGTTCTAAGAGTCTTATTTTTCTTGGGTTGTCTACCTTGTTTATGGGTTATGGGATTAGTTTGGTCACCCTTAGAAGCATTAGGTTGTCGACCTTGATTGTCTTGGTTACCTTGAGGTTGTTGGTTTTGGTTACCTTTCCACTTGTTTCTTCTATTGGGGTTAGGGGGATTGGTAGTAATTTATTAAGCATGCACATGATTATGTGGAGGTGATTGTTTTTGTCGCAGAGGAGGCAAAGGCATGGGAGGTTGAGGCACTAGTGCTGGTGGGGATGGAGCGTTGGTCGATGCGTAAGGATAGTAAGGATTCCTTGTTCTTTCAATATCCTTAGTTTGTAGAGTTCTTACCTTATAGAGATAAATTCTCTTGTAGTGCTTACAAAAAACAACACCACCAATTTTTCTTATGTTTCTTTTCAGGTGTCGAGTTTAGATACATATGGAATGAGGGAATCCTTGATGGATTCTATGATAATCGCTTAAGCCATTACTTCCCCTTTCATAAACTTTGCAAGTACTTGAGCATATTCTTTTAATGGTTTGGTGATAGATTCTTTGACATGATCCATAACCTCATTTTTGATGAGGTTCAGATCTATCCTCTTATTCCATGTAAGATAGTTTCAAGCCCCAACCAATTTGTCGTTTTCCTTGCAAAAAGACATTTTGACATATTCAAACATAAATATACTTAGTTGTGAAGATGCTTCTTCCACTCGTTGTCTCCTTCAATTTGATGATAATATAGATGATACAGAACTTCTCCTTGATGAATATAGCTTACTTAAAGAGTGGTCCTTGACTTCATAAAGAAGGAGATTATTTTAGATCCTTGGATGGATATGTCCTTGGTGATGAAGATCAATGATGACTTCTTGATTATTTCTTAGATGATCTTCTATAATGGTAAGGTCCTTGCTTCAATGAGAGGAAGTTGCCTTAGAATTTTTGAAGATGATGACAACATCCTTGATCTTTCTCCTCTAGTAATAAAATTGATTTATAAGTCCTTCAACTTGACTAGGGTCTTTGAGCTCTCTTGAGATGACTTCAAGATTCGAAGACTTCTTGCTGGTGTAGAATTTCTTCTTCGATATAAGGTTTTGATGCTTCTTTATAGATATTGACTGAAAGATGATATTCTTAGATTTTTTTTTATGTCCTTTTCGATGTTTGATCCTTGAGTGTCCCTCTATAACATCCCCTTCCTTGATTTCTCTTCTATGATAACTGCTTTTGAATGTTTTTACTTCATTAGATTATGATCTTCTCTTTAGTATGATTATTATAGTGTTCTTCTTCATCAAATGACTATCAATGCATTAAAAAAAAAACATACAAGAGACACATAATATAGGCAATCAACCAGAGCCAAAATCTCTCCCACTTAAGAGAAAAACCCAAACAATTTTTTCTTGTTATAGACACTTCAATTGACGAATACCAAGACTAATACAATTAACCTATTTTCCTCTCTAAGACCAAGTCACAAAGCTTCCTTGATGACTTCCCTTTCCCTTTGATTCAATGATAGTCACACTTCTCAATTCTTCCTCCTTCTCAACTGCCTTTCAGAGTTTTGGTTCCTAGGAACATACCTGCAACTTTCGGCCCTAATTCAGAAACCCTAGTTACAGTGTTTGAGAGAGATATTGTCTCTAAAACTTCTTCGCTTCGAGATGGGAACTATTCCTCCTTAACTCAACTAGATTCTTCACTTGTCTTTCTCCTTGGATTGACCTTAGATAGTGACTTCAATACCTCAGCTCCTACTGCAGTAGAAAATTCCTATACTTCGCATGTGTGGAGTGTACTCAACCCAAAATATACCCAAAAACAATACAAAAGACTTCGCTCTTCCTTTCCTTCTCTTCACTAGTTATGAGGCTCCTTCCCAAGTGATCTCACACTTCTTATTGCAGACTTCTTCATGACCGAAAAACTAAATTCCAAATGGAGGTCGAGCAACCTAATTATAATGGTTGTCCATGACATAAGACGAATTTTGCCAGTCCATAGGTTGACATGCCATTTGGTGTAGGTTTAATATTCCATCTTGAGACTGACTTCGTGGAGGAGCTTGACTTGCTCTTGGATGGACTTTTTACTCTTTCATTGACTCATATACAAATGTAACATGCCCAAGAAGGGTCTTCCATACATGACATTGACTCAATAGACTTTTATGACTTGATGACAAAACCTAAAGGCTCACAATGAGAAATTTAGCTAAAATAAAATTCCTTGGTCATGAAACCCATGATTGAAGCATTACAAAAATAATTTTATATTTTTCTACACATCAATTACACATGTCATTATGGAGACCAAACCTAGTTATACATGTCAACAATGCCAAGTCATTAAGTCTTAAAAAAAAAGAAGAAGAATAAAAACATTAATTGATTTCTTTGTTTCTTTATCTTAAGAATAAAATCCTTGAAACTCATCAAGGAAAGTTCTCGTGTTTAACGGAGACACCTAAAAGAAAATGACTTATATTATTTCATGGTATTGATTTACATAATTGTTTATAAAGATGGCATAATCTATAGTATTATATCAGATTTATTTTGATGGAAGTACTTTAGTCTATTGCAATTTCCCAATTTCATAAGGAGCACACTCTCCATTCAACACAGTAACTAACATAGCCAATGTTGTACCCAAAAAGCATATCCATAAGTAGCGTACCTATATTTGATTGATGTATGTTTTGATACAGAAGTAACAGGAAGTGGATGGTATAGATCAAAAGTGAGATACTATCTTGTACCTTCAACAAGCTAGATTATTTTAGTTACTACTTTTCTAAAAGTAATTTTGAACCAAGAGTTTTAAACATATAAAATAAATATTATTTATCATTTATCTAAATTTATTTTAATTTTAAAATTTAATTGATTATCCGTTTAAATTTTATTTGATTATTATTATATCTAAATATTCCACAGAAAAATTGAGACAAAGTCTTTTACCATATTAATCCTATTAACAAACAACAATTTCAGCAATACATAATAGCGTGGAATGTCAACACAATAATCTCTTTATTTTTTTTACAATAATAAAAATATCTTGAAAATAAACTATAATATTTTCATAAATACCAAAACTTAAAACCCACAGAATTAGAACAAATATAAACTAATATTTTCATAAATACCAAAACTTAAAACCCACAGAATTAGAAGAAATATAACCTAATATTTTCATAAATATCAAAACTTAAAACCCACACAATTATAAACACTTTCACTGTCACTAAACATATTTAAATAAATATCAAAACTTAAAGCCCGCACAATTAGAACAAATACAACATAATATTTTCATAAATATTCAAACTTAACCCACACAATTATAAACACCTTCAAACGCACCAAACGCAACCGAGACAATTAGAAACAACTTCACCAACCCACTGTAGCAGACTCGACAACGCCTATCCTATAAACAAAAATAGATGACAGTAATATAATATCATTCAACCCCACTTAGCTCTTATCTAATAACGAAAATGGATCAGTAATGTAATGGCTTTCTATAAACTGTATTTGAAATGGAGGCCTTCGTCGTTCAGTTTCTGCTCGATCTCCAAATAAATACGCTCCTCCATCTGTGGGGTGAAATGCTTCTTCCACTCGCCCACTTTTCCCTCTCTGAAGAAACTGTGGTTGGGCATTCGAAATGTATTTTCCAACACTATTCCTGCTTTATTCACCTCCAATGTTGACAGGCTCTGGAAACAGCACTTCTCCACAATTATTGCAGCGTTCTCGTCCACGAGTTGAGGAGAGCATCCCAAGAAAAGGCCAAGCTTTTTAACGTAACCCACGCAATCGGCTTGCAGGTCCTCGTAAGTAACAAACATCACCTTATTGGGATCCCGTCTGCTTTCACGCCAATAACTCAGGACGCTTTCTGCAAACGGGCCGCCATGGAAAAATCCAGAGCAAAACCCACCAAACAAAGCTTCCTTGCTCAAATCTCCATTTGAATAAGAGAACCCGCGTTCATGGAGTTTATTGTAGAATTTCCAACGGGAAACGGAGACATCCCTGGGGTTTCGAGAAATGTAAACAATCTTACAAGCAGAAGACCTCACAGGAGGAGGCAGCAAACTGAATGGCAAATGGGTGTGCAGCACACGCGGCGATGGAAACTTGGAAAAGATGGAAACATCGTACTGTTGATGCTCAGCGGTAGAATCGAAGACGTGTGTTTCCATGGTGGGTACCAAAGAATGGGGATTTCGGTCCTCCACAGAAGCCCCGAAATTCGTGTCTTCTTTGCAAACTTGGACGATGGTGTGAAGCAATGCTTTACACCATGTTGTCCCCGTTTTTGGTAATGAAGCCAAGAAAATGTCGTCCCGAAGCGGTTGGAATTCCCTTTGCATCACCTTCACTGCTGGTATTGTGTTGACCTGTATCCAAAACCCTTCACACTTCTGGGTCCTCATCCCGCTGGACGCAATGAGGTCAGTCGATTCTTCTTCTACCGCCGCCATGATCTCACCCTCCTCTTGCTGCTGCCGCTCACAACTGGAAAAGGACTGCACTACGAGCAATGATTGCAGTTGAATGTAATAAAAAGTGAGAGTAGTGTCCTTTCTATATAGTCATTTGGTTGATCTCCCTGGGAAAATGTGAACCATGAACCTATAGTAACACGTTATTTTCATAATCATAATCCTAGCTAATTTAGTTAATCTCTAAATTTTAATTAAATCTTAATTTTATATTATATAAAGCAAGTGCATTTTTTTTTCCTTACTATTGTAAGAGATATGCTCGGCGTCACAACAAACATTATAAAAAGGCCAACACGTTTTGTAAGATATAAGGATGTCAATAATTGCCATAAACATATTATAACAATATAAACATAAGGATGTCAATAATTGCAGTCGACATCACCATAAACATATTATAACAATATAAAATCGAAGCACTATAAACCTAGGCTACGTTTAAAAAAAAAGCAATATAAAATCCAAACACATTATCAACCATGAGTGTGGTTGTGTGGCTGCACAGGTATTTGATTTGATGCGTAAAAGATCTTCGTTAATCTTTAAAGGGAGAAATATATTTTGGAATGTGTATAACTAAAGGTGTGGGGTCATCACGAGAATCACTTGTTTAAGAAAATTGTTTAATTGTTTAATGATATAACAAGGGAGGCGGTAGAGAACCAAGTTTTTACTTTGAGTAGGGTTTGGTCCGATCAGTTCTCCGGTATTAGTTTAAGAAAATTTCATAAGTATGGAGGAAAAACTTGTAGAGTTTGACTTGATCAGTTCTTTTGCATTGGTGCAAGAACATTTTTTATAAGATGAAAATCCAGTTTTAGAGGCAGATACATATTTTCGAGAATCAGATCAAGCACTAGTTTAAGATCTTGTTCCATAGTCACCAATGGCAGAGCCTTAATTCTGCTTTGTTTTATGACTCTTTGTCAGTTAGGGATAAATCTGTGTTCTACCAGTTAAATATCAGTGTAAGTCGTTGAATAAAGTTATTTTCCTACTACAAGTAATCACGAATCCATCTTACTTACTAAGGGCTCACCAGCTATCATCCTTGGATTTGGATTTGAAATAATACTATGAAATAATGCTAAAAGTAAGTATGAAACTAACATGTTAGAATTATTAATGCTCTATTGTATTACTTTACTCGTGGGTACATGAACCATTAAGTTAACTTGGTCTATTGAGATGTAATAATTGTTCAAGTATTTACTGGGATGATAGTTGCTTGCTTACATATTCAGAGTAAGATAGTAGTTTACTGAGTGAGACAATTGTAAGCTTCCATAAAATAGTACCACTAAGCCTGAGTAATAAGTAAGTACAGTAGGATACTTAGTAATATACTCTTTGTAAAACAAAACTAGAATTAAGTAATTGTATGCCTAATATTACCTCTCCTCAAGATCTTCATGTAATGAATTAGAAGTTGTGCATCTTCCACTTGGTTTCCATGCATGCATTGGGCTTCTACTTTGATTTCATATTGACACAGGTAACAAACTTTCAATTTTTCAACTGATGGTGATGGACTAAGAAATGATAATGGCTTTGCTACCTTTCCTAGTACTTCGATAACTGAGTCAACTGTAGCATTGATAGAAAGGGCTAGTTCAACTACAACATCCATAGAAAGGTCTGCCCAATGAGATACTGAGATTTATGCTAATGAAGTTTTGAGACATGCGAAGATTTATGTTAGTCAATTTCTGAAATAGAACCAATGATTTTGCGATAGACCCAATGACATGCTGAGATTTATGCTAACCAATTTTTGAAATAGACCAATTTCAACAGGAACATAGAGACCCCACTTTAGATTTGGAAACATTGCCAAGAGACAACCCAATACACTGCAATATTTTTTATTAACCGAAGCCAACTAATCACTTTCCCCAACAAAATCCCCTCTAAACACACAACACATTTTAACTGCTAATTGAAATTCTCAAGAATTAATAAAATATTGGGCTTTGCTTACAGATCTTAGTGCATTTCATTCACATAACTTGGGATCCAAATATCCCCATGAATTATTGAAATCTTGGTCTCTACTTACATATCTATATGAATTTCATTCACATAAATTGGAATCCAAATCTCCCCATGAATACTTAGTGAACAATACATCCAAGGCAATCCATTGCTATGATCTAAATTTAACACGAGTGGCAGAGTAAAGCACTTGTCCACATAATAGACTATGATTACAATACATTATCGAACATAATATTCTTTCATGTGGTTTTTCTGATGAAAATTTCTATGTAAGGATGGAGAGAATATAAAATATCTCAAGGAAGTTTTGAATAGGATAACTTCACTTTTTGATTTATAAATCATTTATGAATGGAGCCTGAACTTATTAATTAAATAGGAGAATGAAAAAAATAATGGCATCTCCTAAATGACCCATGATTACCAATTTGTACCCTACCAAGTGAATGCAACAACACTAAAAATTATGGCCATATGCTTTCTTGTCAATGAACCTGATTATGAAAGGCATTACGCATTAAAAAAAATGTGGAATCTAAACAATATAGAAAGGCTAAAGTGATTTGCAGTGTGCCATAATAGAAAAGCTAAGATTAATGACATGTTCATAAGAAGATAGTTCTAATTTAAACACTCCAAACTAGGGAAGTTTATCGAAGTAGCAAAGACAAAAGGGTCTCAACAATTTTGCACCCATATCTTTATGGAAGTCACTTTATACAAAGGCTTCCTGAAGGCTATATTACTTTGTTTGGATGGAAGGATCCTTCGTCAAGATCCAAATTATGAAATCTTCTTGTTTGAATGTAATCCTCGCCATAAATATTCACATTTTGTCAAGCATCCTCCATCAAGATCCAGATTATGAAAGCTTTTGTGTGGATTGAAGGATCCTCCATCAAGATCGAAATTATGAAAGCTTCTTCTTTGAATGCAATTTGTTCCATAAATATGCATATTTTGTCAAAAGTTACCTGAAAACATGAGCTCCATGGACAGAGAAAACCAATCTACAAAGCACCTAACATTCAAGTGATTAAAGAGAGTTTAAAACAGTGACTCACAAGAAAACTAAGCAATTACAATTTACGACATAAACATATGAATCCCAAAGACAACCACAAATTTTTCAATTGCTTCCAATCTCTACTAGGCTTGGAGACACTTGGTAAAGAAGTACCTACAAAATAAAGTACCTTTAATGAATCCATATACAAGGAAGTGCCTCTAGTGAAAGGAACAACAATATAAAGGACAAAGATTCTTCCATCCCAAAAAATCATCCCAGAAAGCATAGTAGTCATCACTAAGAACATAGTGAACAGATCAAGAATGAATACTATAATTTGGTATGGACATTGTTACTTCGTGAAATAATCATAACAAAAAAAACCTCTACTTCCAGATACCAAATGATTACAATATAAATTACCTTCCCTTTCCATGCAGCACATCCCTCATTTTAAGTCAATGCAAATAGAGTGGAGTCAGCTAGGTTCCAAGTTTAATTCCCATTGGGATGAAATTCTATAGTTGTAGTGAACTGATCAAATCAGAGAGGGATCGAATCATTCATTTCCAGTTATGCCTCCTGAAGAAGGACTGAATCCCTGATGTGCTTGTCTCATACTCATTTCTAACACTTTGATTTTCAAATGAGACCAGATAGCTAGCTTGGTTGTAGTTAAGTGTCCTAATATGAAAAGTGGCCTCCAGTTATTTGTTTAGAAAGTGGTATTCCTTTAGAAGGGAAGCTGTGTGCATTTGTTGGTGTGATTCATCACTAGTAAACTCAGGAAACATCATTGGACCGAGACATGTTCTTCAATAGTTGATCTATTGAGAAGGCCAAATACCTGAGGAGTAATTGCTTCTATTCATCTTAGATTGGAAGGCTCTCCTGGGTGTCCTTTATCCAAGTTTTAATCTCTAAGAATTGCTCTAATGAAGATCAAAAATTGTCTCCACCATTTTGTGTGCTAAATTGATTAACAGATTGCATGTTTCCTTGAAATGTATTTTTCCTAATTTGCACATCAACTATTCATAGAAAATTGTCAGAGAAATTTGTAAAATATTTTTGGAAACATTTGTTTAATGAAAATTTTAATTTTCTCCAAGTAACATGGAAACCTAGTTGGGTACATTATAGTGGTATCTATGCATGACATTGGTCAGTTGTGGGTGATATCGAGGAGCACAGTAGAATTGAAGGTTGTAGGTAAAATGCTTCCAAATCATAAATTTGAAGATTACGACTGAGAATTTGCAAACATGTTAGAGAAAATGGAAGTGTGGTTATTATCAAAGAAAGTTAAGAGAAATTACAAACTTAAAACTCAAGACCCTGAAGCAGAAGATAAAAAGGAAGTTGAGAAAACAAGTAGAACTAAAAAGGCAGTTGAAGAGGAAGACTTGGAGGCAACTGAAGATCAAGAAGTTTTGAAAAACAAATTTGAAGAGTGCATAGACCTAGGAGCAACAATAAAGTGTTTGGATTTAGATGAACATTTTCTGATTGATGGTTTCAGGGTAGGCACACAACAATTCCAAAGACTTCAATGTGTGACTGACATTTTACTGATCTCAAAGACCTTGGATTCCAAAGAGGCACTTAAATTTTGACTTGTAAATGATGTCATGGTTCATTCAAACCTTCTTGCTGCACTAGACATTCATGAGGATCATCCTCCTTGGAAAAAGTATCTCCAAAGAATAGATAAGCTAGGTTCTTTACCAAAAGTGTTGGATGTTTTAGAGGATGTTAGAGCTAAAGTAAATAAGGCATATACTAATGTTTTTTATCCTCCAGTATTGTTGGATGCAATCAAGGAGGGGCTAGTGAATGGTGTTGTTTCAGGACTTAGGTTGGGCGCATACCCAGATTTAATCAAAGCTTTTGAAACAAAAGGACTCATTCATGTTATTTTTTCTCAATGCTCATCTCCTAAGGTTCCTAGATCTACAAACCAAGGATTGATTCCTCGTCCAATTAGAAAAGCCGCTGTATTTAAAGATGCTTTCATGGGTTCTGGAATAGTGACTACTATGGCTTTTAGTAAATTCCGACATAATAATTTAGAGCAGTTCATTGGAATTTGTATCATGCCACCAAAATTATACATTGTCAGGGAATTTATCCTTAGTCAAGCTACTTTTAATTTCTTTCCCAAGCTTAGCTTCTGCACTTATATGGTGTTCACATGGGGGGACAGTATAAAGAAGCACCATGTGGACAAGTGAATTCTTGAATTTCTGCATACACTAATGCTTCACACAGGAAGCAAAGGATCCTGAAACAAAGGAATTATTTACTCATTGTTTCTGATAAGAAAGGAGGAAACCGAGTGGTATTTTTTACTAAAGTGTTATAGGCCCACAATGGAGGAAATAGCATAAGATTCTGTTTGGTATTGTGTTTATTCACTGTGTGTTGAAGCATAGTTTTAAGGATTTTATTGACAACTTCAACTTGTCCATTGCCTTGGGGGTAATAAGAAGATGGATATTGGTGTTCAAAACCCAAAAATGAAGATAGATAATGTCATATCTCATTCTTAAAGTCTCAGCCATGGTCAGAAACCAATTTCTTCGAAACCCCGAATCCAGTGATAACACAATTAAAGAAAAATAGGGTTGTAGTTGCTACAGTTTTACTAAAAATGGGCATGACTTTAGCCCATTTTGTGAAATAATCAATGCAAAGAATAATATAATTATGGTTATTAGCATATGGATCTCGACACTCCATCAAGTCAATGGCCCAATTATAGAAAGGCTTGGCGACAATGACAGGATGGATGGTGGCAGGTGGAGCTCGAGCCTTAGGGGCATATAATTGATAATTGGGACAATGTTTGACTTCCTCAATACAGTTGCTAAGGAGAGAAGTCCAAAATTATCTAGTACGCATGATTTTTGGGCAGTGACAATTCTAGAGAGATGGCCAACCAGAAGGGCCATCGTGATAGGCATTGAGAACTTGCTCAACTTTAGCGTGGGTGAGACAATGACAAAGGATAATGTTAGCACCATGACGATAAACATCTTCAGTGATGAGGAGATAGTGATGGGATTGATGTCTAATCCATTTTCGATCATCACAATCGAGATGGCGGGTGAATTTCTAGGTTCGCAAGTAGGTAAGGATGTCACCATACCAAGGATTATATGAGGTTAGAGAGAACAAGTGTTCATTTGGGAGGTCATCATTTACCAACAGATCTAACCAACTAATAGGAAATTCATAAATGAACTCAGCAAGAGCTAAACCTTACTTACACTTGGGTGTGACAAATTCTAAATCAAATTCTTCGAGGATAATGACCGAGTGGGCATACTTCCCATTCATGATTCACCGAATCAACATCCATGGGGTTGGAATTAGTCACAACCTTGGTGGTATGCATGAGGATATAATGATGTAGTTTCTAAAAAGAGAACACAATAGCCAAGGCCAACTTTTCTTCATGAGAATAGGACACAAGGGGAGCATTAAGATTATTACTAAAATAGTAGATGACATGCTTATTTCGAGGAACCATATTCCTATATGAGGATCCTGGCAACATAATAGGTGGAAAATGAGATGTACAAGATGAAATCCATCTCAAAGTTAGTTGGGTTGATCAAGGGCGTGGTAGTGAGAGCAAGTTTGAGGGAATTGAAAAACTATTGAGCTTGGTCATCCCAAGTAAATGGAATGTTAGATTGAAGGAGTCTAAGAAACCCATGAGAAGTGGTGGCATAATCAGGAATAAACTGGCGAAGAAGGTTGGGTTTTCCTTGGAGGCTTTGTAACTAGAAAATGGTGCAAGGAGATAGTTCAAGAATGGATTAAAATTTGAGAGGATCAAGGGTGATACCATATTTGGACACTATGAAGCCTAAAATCTGGCCAACAAGAATATAAAAGACACATTTAAGGGGATTGAGGCGAATGTTATACTTGCAACATCATAAGAAGATGGTATCTAAATCATCAAGGTGTTGTGACCTCAGATTGGAACGAATGGTGAGATCGTCTAGATACATAAGGATAATGTGAGCTAGGTCATGAAAATAATAGGACACGACATGCTAAAAATTGGCCCCAACATTATTTAAACCGAAAAGCAAGACTTAATAAAAAAAGGTTCCTCGCAGACTGGTAAAAGCAATTTTGAGTTGATCAGCAAAGCAGATACGAATTTGATTGTACCTTGAGAATCCATCCATAAAGGAAAAGACCTCGTGTCCCGCACACTCATCTATAATTTTTTCTGTGAAAGGTGTGGATAAATTGTCTTTAAGACAAGCTTTGTTCAAATCATGGAATTCCATAAAGACACAAATGGTGCCTTGTTTCCTTAAAACAGGAAAAGGATTGGACACCCATGTGGTGTATTCAATGGGATAAATCAAACCATCTTGCTTTAGCTTGTCGATTTAAGCTTTAATAACATCACATTTTGAAGGATGGATAGGCCTTTGATTTTGGTGGAAAGGAATGGAATCGAGCCATATCTTGATATGGTGTTCAACAATGGCGGGACCAAGTTTGGGCATCTCAGAATAGGACTATACAAAAACATCATAGAATTGTTTGAATAACTTAGTGTAAGCCTCAATTTTTTCAGGGGTGCATTGTACCCCCAAGGTGTTATTTTCTTCAACCACTAGTTTATTTGAGATGTTAATTTCAATGGTAGGGAAGATCTTAGCCATATTTCCTTGTTTGAAAGAATCTAGTGTGGGAATGGGATTTTTGAACCAGTCAACCTCACCATGGATGAACTCTATAGATTCAATAACATATTGATCATGGGTTTGTTGCGAAAGGAAGTACACACGATGGTGCATATCATCCCAAGGATAATCAAGGGTGGTTGTGGCCTCCTTGATGTCTTCATCAGAATGACAGATGGGAGGACGGGAGGAAGAGGACTACAGGATGATGAGGAAATAGTCGAGGCATATTCATGAGAGACAAGGTTTGTATGTGCATCATCAAGATGGTTGGGGGGATGACTAGTAGATGTGACATCTACCGATGTTTAGACCAAAGTAGGCTTCAAATAAACATAATAGGAAGCTCCTAAAGAGTCTGAATATATTGATCTCATGGATGAGGACAGGTAGAGAATAGAAATGGAACTATTTGTCATCACTACATCGGGAGGAGGGATCACAATGTGTGGTCGAGAGACCTCCTATCCTCGTGAGGAATTGGGGCCATGAACCATAGGTAAAGGGGAAGTAGACTCACTACGAGCAACATTTAACTTGCAAACCACTTGAAGTGTATCATGAAAGTATTTGAGATGGGGATGGTGACAAGAATAATTTCCATACTTATCACACAAAGCATAAGGGTGGTTTGTGCATAAGGTTTTGTTTTTCTTGGTGGACTCAGGTAAGGTAACATGGACCTCAGGAATGTTAAGGTTGAGAAAAGTATTAGAGACCAAATTCTTAATATGAGGGAGCTCAGGAGAGTTATCGGTGGAATACCCAACAACATCACTAAAGCACATGGAGGAGCAGCCTTTGGCAATTTAGGATGGATGGGATTTGGTTCAGGTGCCTTGACCTTGTTTCCCTTTTTCCAGGATTTTCACCCCTCACCAAATGTTTTCACAACAGGAGTGGCTTCCTATTGAGGTTGTTGTGGAACTGAAGAAAAGGAAGGGGAGGGAACAATAGGTTGAACTAGAGTCAACGTTGTATAATGTTTGAGTTGATTGGGATGAGTGCTTGCAGGAGGATCAATGTATCATACTGGCAACCCCAAGGTGATGTTAGGAAGGCTTAATGTGGCCATCACAGGGGTAGAAAAGAATCCTAGTGGCATGAATAAGAAAGGTGTCTGACTGGAGAGGTAATAACCTAGGGTAACTTCACCTACATGGTTAAGGTCATGGGAAACAATTCTTGGTTGGAAAGGACCAAGAGAGATATGAGTAGACGGAAACTCACCTATAGGAATTGTATGTGAAAGGTAGGTTGAGCCTTGAGCGGGAGGTTATGGAGGAGTTGGTTGTTGGGAAGGCATACCAAAACACTTGGTTGTAGCCCATAACACTTGGAGCATGCAAACATTGGAACATATAGGATCAGAAGGAGTAGGTGGTAGGCTATAATAACCCCCAAATAGCTGGAGTTTTTACATACACTAATGGAAACATTAGCTAAGGAAGGGATGGTCTTATTTCCAGTCATTGATGAAATAGTGGTTTGAGGAGAGGTATGAGACTAAGGGTCATTGTAAGTCAACTAATCAATAGTGACGATCTTTCCATTGTGAGGAAAGAACATCTTACAAAAGACAATGGATGTGAGAGCGGACATGGCATAGGTGTAACTATGACCCAACAAGATGTTATAATCTAAAGGGGCATCAATGAATTCAACGTTGATTAAGACTGTTTTGCCAGCAACAGTGATGGGCTAGTTGCGATACAAATAGAGGGGCTATGAGGGGTGACTATCAGGAGCACAAAGAATGATAGTGGATGGGGACATGCCAGGGGAAAAAATTTTCTTCCAAACACTAGAGACCATCACATAGGTGGAGGTGCCTTCATCTATTATACACCACACGAGAGTGATGTTTTTTATGGAGACTGTTATTTGAAAGGTAACAAATGAAGTAAGGGGCAGATGTTCGGCTTTATTAACATCAAAGAAAACCATATGACCATCAAATGGATCCAAAATTCCTAAAGCATATAGTAGAGCTTTTTGTTGGGATGGGCACGTCTTGAGGACTTCCAACGTTGACATGGGAGGAGGAGACTGCGGCAAGTCATCTACTATATTATACGTATGGGTGGATTTAGAAGAAGCAACATTTTGACGTACTGAACCTATCAGGATCTTGGGGTACCCTCTCCCTTAGGCATGGGGATTTATAAGATACTATTTAGTGATGAGGGAGGCTCAATGGAAAGTTTGGGTTAGGAATCAGTCGCTAACTTCATAGGAGGTTGGTCATATTAGCACGACCAAGTCTAGAGGTTGATTTGTTCAGTGTTGAATTCTTCAGAATTTGTGATGAGGATCTGGTAATTGTCCTAGCCAGATTGTGACAGTTGAGGGGATCTAGTACTCTGTGTAGGTTTGATATCGACATATCTTTGATGAGGAAAAGGATTCGTAAGCACAATATGTTGGGATGAAGTAGGAGGGGAAGGAGGTGAAGCCATGGGTTTCCATCCTCTAGAAGTAGTTGCTTTAGCTTCCTAATGAGCGGTTTAATAGAACTTCAGCTTACAGAAAATAGGCCTACGAAAGAAAAGAAATAATACATAGCGATTCACTCACAACGGAAGGGATTACCCACCTATTGTGCTAATAAGAAAAATGAGAGATTGCTACCCTTATTAGTTAGTCAAGAAGTCAAGGTTGCGCATCTGAGGTAGAAGGAGGAATTCATGATTATAATGGCGAAAAACTCCATAAGGTGCACAAGGTTTATTGGTTCTAAGAGTCTTGTTTTTCTTGGGTTGTCTACCTTGTTTATGGGTTGTGGGATTAGGCTGGTCACCCTTAGGGGCATTAGGTTTTCGACCTTGATTGTCTTGGTTACCTTGAGGTTGTTGGTTTTGGTTACCTTTCCACTTGTTCCTTCTCTTGGGGTTAGGGGGATTGGTAGTAATTTGTTGAGCATACACACGATTATGTGGAGGTGGTTGTTGTTGTTGTTGTTGCAGAGGCATGGGCGGTTGAGGTGCTAGTGCTGGTGGGTATGGAGCGTTGGTCGATGCATATGGATAGTAAGGATTCCTTCTTATTTCAATATCCTTAGTTTGTAGAGTTCTTACCTTAGAGAGATAAATTCTCTTGCAGTGCTTACAGAAAATAACTCTGCCAATTTTTCATATGTTTCTTTTGAGATGTCGTGTTTAGATACATATGGAATGAGGGGATCCATGATGGATTCTATGATAATCCCTTAAGCCATTACTTCCCCTTTCATAATCTTTGCAAGTACTTTAGCATATTCTTTTGATGGTTTGGTGATAGATTCTTTGACATGATCCATAACCTCATTTTCGATGAGATTCAAATTTGTCCTATTATTCCAAGAAAGATAGTTTGAAGCCCAAACCAATTTGTTGTTTTCCTTGGAAAAAGACATTTTAACATATTCAAACATAAATATACTTAGTTGTGAAGATGCTTCTTCCACTCATTGTCTCCTTCAATTTGATGATAATATAGATGGTAGGTAACTTCTCCTTGATGAAGATAGCTTACTTCAAGAGTGGTCCTTGACTTCATAAAGAAGGAGATCAGTTTAAATCCTTGGATGGATATGTCCTTGTTGATGAAGGTCAATGATAACTTCTTGATTATTTCTTAGATGATCTTCTATAATGGTAAGGTCCTTGCTTCAATGAGAGGAAGTTGCCTTAGACTTTTTGAATATGATGACAACATCCTTGATCTTTCTCCTTTAGTAATAAACTTGATTTATAAGTCCTTCAACTTGACTAGGGTCTTTGAGGTCTCTTGAGCTAACTTCAAGATTTCAAGACTTCTTGCTGGTGTAGACTTTCTTCTTCGATCTAGGGTTTTGATGCTTCTTTATAGATATTGACTCCAAGAAGATATTATTAGATTTTATTTGATGTCCTTTTCGATGTTTGATCCTTGAGTGTCCCTTTATAAGATCCCCTTCCTTGACTTTGTCACCTCAACTCGAATACCATGTTGAGAAATCTAGGGCATCAAGATTAGGTGATTTCTCTTCTATGATAACTGCTTGTGAATGTTTTTTTACTTCATTTGATTATGATCTTCTCTTTAGTTCGATTATTATAGTGTTCTTCTTCATCAAATGACTATCAATGCATAAACAAAAAACATACAAGAGACACAAAATATAGGCGATCAACCAGGGCCAAAACCTCTTCCACTTAAAAGAAAAACCCAAACAAATTTTTCTTGTTATAGAGACTTCAATTGACGAATACCAAGACTAATACAATTAACCTATTTTCCTCTCCAAGACCAGTCACAAAGCTTCCTTGACGATTTCCCTTTCCCTTTAAGTCAACGATAGTCACACTTCTCAATTCTTCCTCCTTCTCAGTTGCCTTTTAGAGTTTTGGTTCCTAGGAACAAACCTGCAACTTCCGGCCCTAATTCAAAAACCCTAGTTGTAGTGTTTGAGAGAGATATTGTCTCTCAAACTTTTTCACTTTGAGATGGAAACTATTCCTCCTTAACTCAATTGGATTCTTCACTTGTCTTTCTCCTTCGATTGACCTTAGATAGTGACTTCAATACCTCAACTCCTATTGCAGTAGACAATGCCTATAATTCGCATGTGTGGATTGTACTCAACCCAAAATATACCCAAAAACAATACCAAAGACTTCGCTCTTCCTTTCCTTCTCTTTGCTAGTTATGAGGCTCCTTCCCAAGTGATCCTCACACTTCTTATTGCAAACTTGTTCATGACCGAAAAACTGAATTTCAAATGGAGGTTGAGCTGCCTAATTATAGTGGTTGCCCATGACATAAGCTGAATTCTCCTTGTCCATAGGTTGACATGCCATTTGGTGTAGGTTTAATATTCCATCTTGAGACTGACTTCTTGGAGGAGCTTGGCTTGCTCTTGGATGGACATTTTACTCTTTCATTGACTCATATACAAATGTAACATACCCGAGAAGGGTCTTCGATACATGACATTGACTCAACAGAATTTTATGGCTTGATGACAAAACCTAAAGGCTCACAACGAGAAATTTAACTAAAATTAAATTCCTTGATCATGAAACCCATGATTGAAGCATTACAAAAATAATTTTATATTCTTCTCTACAGCAATTACACATGTCATTATGAAGACTGAACCTAGTTACACATGTCAAGAATGGCAAGTCATTGAGTCTTTAAAAAAAAGAAAAAAAACATTAATTGATTTCTTTGTTTCTTTATCTTAAGAACACAATGCTTGAAACTCATCAAAGCAAGTTCTCTTGTGTTTAGCGGAGGCACCAAAAAGAAACTGACTTTATATTATTTCATGGTATTGATTTACATAAGTGTTTATAAAGATGGCATAATCTATAGTATTATATCAGATTTGTTTTGATGATAGTCTATTGCGATTTCCTAGTTTCATAAGGAGCACACTCTCCATTCAACACCAGTAACTAACATAACCAATGTTTTACCGAGAAGCATATCCAAAGTCTACCTATATTTGATTGATGTAGGTTTTGATACAAAAGTAAAAGTGAGCAGATGGTGTAGATCAAAAGTAAGATACTAAATTGTATCTTAACCAAACTAGATTATTTTAATCACTGCTCTTTTAAGTGTAATTTTAAACCAAGAATATTGAACATATAAAATAAATATTAATTATCATTTATGTAAATATATTTTAACTTTAAAATTTTAATTATATCATTTAAATTTATTTTAATTATTATTATATCTAAATATTCCAAAAAGAAATTGAGACAAAACCTTTTACCATATTAATCCTATTAACAAACAACAATTTCAACAATACATAATAGCATGGAATGTCAACACAATAATCTCTTTATTTTTTTTACAATAATAAAAATGTCTTGAAAATAAACTATAATATTTTCATAAATACCAAAACTTAAAACCCACAGAATTAGAACAAATATAACCTAATATTTTCATAAATACCAAAACTTAAAACCCACATAATTAGAAGAAATATAACCTAATATTTTCATAAATATCAAAACTTAAAACCCACACAATTATAAACACTTTCACTGTCACTAAACATATTTTAATAGATATCAAAACTTAAAGCCCGCACAATTAGAACAAATACAACATAATATTTTCATAAATATTCAAACTTAACCCACACAATTATAAACACCTTCAAACGCACCAAACCTAACC
>APFE030014488.1:0-17281 GCA_000404065.3 Pinus taeda | reverse complement strand
CCCAACCTAACATAGGGTCCAAAACCAAAATTTTCTAGGGCGCTGCCCCGGACCCCATAAAGTGGGGTTACGAGTACCCCTCAAAACCCCTGTTAACTATGTGGAAAGAATATAACACAACCCAACAAGAGCATGGATCAGAATAAAGATAACACATCCAAGAGCAACCTGTCATAAAGAAAGAGAACAAGTCTAAGTGAGGCTTGTGGGAGTTTGAAGAAGGACAAGTTCCTTGGGTTAGGAAGTTGGGATCAAGGTGCAAGCAAGGGTGTTTTAATTTAGTGTAAATAGAGAGAACATGGTTTTTCTCTAATGGAAATTTTTTGTATTGTAAAATATCCATTGTTCAAAGTTTCAAACTTCTTCAATAGAATTCTAAATAACAAGCAGATGGTTTTCCCAGTTGGGTTCCCTAGGCAATTATGTGTTATTTAATTGTGTAATCATGCTTTTATTTCTGTTCCTATTCTGCTTCATCTGGTAGAGAAATTTTGTGTCTATTTGAGAAGAAATTATATTTCAGATTGCTCATATTAGCAGATTAGAATTTCATGGATTTTTTACAGTACATTGTTAAATTCTCAGTTTCACTTAGTGGGTTTGAATTCTACTTTCTTGCAGTACTGGGTACTCCTAATTCCCATAGTTCATTATTATTGGATATCAAGTTTGTTACAAGAGTTTATTTTTCTTCATATATGGTGTCCATGTTTTTGGTTTTGTTTCTACATAACTCTGGGTTGAGTCCCTTGTTTGAATTGGTCGTTATACTTCCCTTGGCGACTTCACAGACTTTTGACCTAGCATCTATTTATTTCAATTTCCCAGTGTTGGTATGTGGTTTTTGGTACTAAGGTAGCTTACTAGTTTGGTTCTGAAAGGGATTCTACCTCCTACCACCCTTTCCTCCATCAAACACATCAAACCTTGTCATGCTCTAGTAGTTACAAATTCTAGGTCTCTAAAAAGTTATTTTGTTGTGAGGCCACGTTTATGTGGTGACATCCAGTCTTATACTATTGCAAGTAGTTTACATTACTGAGAGTATATTGTAAGCAATGAAGTTGTATTATTCTGGGGTCGTTTTCCTTCTGGTGGTTACCTCTAACCTATTTCTTTTATTTCTACAAGGGTTTCCTTATACTGTGGTCAATCTTCATTTAGTCCCTCAATTGTTTTGAGTGTTTGTTTTGTGTCTTATTGGAGGGTCTTTAATGGAAATGAAACCCAAGAAGAGGCTTCCAAGCTGTTGTGGAGGTGCTTAGGGGGCATCTTCCTTTAAAGATCAACCATTGTTCAGAAGGGAATCAATAGCAAAAAAAATTGATGTGGCTCCCCTAGAGGTCCGAAAGGAGATTTTTCATTTGGAAGGAAGGGAGTTTGGGGATTGAAAATACCATTCTGATTATGAAATTGGGTACAACACACTCAAGTGGGTTCCTGATCCAGGGAAATTTAGGAAGAGAAGACTACATTTTCTCCATTTTATCACCCTACACTATCAAATGGAAACACTACTTAGTATGGCCATTTGGGATATACAAGTAGACAACTACAAGCTCTTTTCTAGACAGGAAGACATCAAGTGAATATTAAGGGACATTAGATATGACCTCAATGGAATAGTGGTTAGATTAAATCGAGTGGAATGATTCATGTTTTTCGACTTAAGGACAAAATCATCCGATCATCGGGATGGGGATGTAGTGATCAATGTTGCAACTTTGAATAATGTTCCACCTCTGAACACTGTAAATGAAAACTCTCCTCCTCACTCTCTAGTCATCATTTTGGATTAATATGTCCATTATGCCTACTTCTTAGGACATTATGTTTATTTTCTATTTTACTTTGTTGTTAGCTACTTACTACTTTTTGTACTCTCTATACATTTTTTCTACCAGAGATGTTATACGCTCTAGGATAAATTTTGAATATGGTAGTCATAGTTTGTTTGCTTTCAGATGTAAATCCAAGGTTTTCACATATGTATTCTTGGGCTCAAGGGTTGTCCAAAGAGTATTCTAATTAGTTTATGTGTTAGTCATCATGGAAATGACCCATGATCTTCTAGCATGGGTATGAATTTTTACCTATGTAATCTTTTTTGGTATCAGTAGAAATCAATGGACAAAGTTTATAAAAAAAAAAAATTGTTATTTGTAGTGGGGAATTTTCCTTTAAACAAGGCGATATGAATGTTGTTAGAAGTGTCATTTTTTATTATTCAAATTGGTATTTTGATAAAAAATTTGATTTTGAGTTAGAATTATAATTTTTAGTGACCAAGATTTCACTTTATTGTTGAGATATGTTTTTTTCATTTTCTTTTTCTTTTCTTAATCTTGGTGAATCAGTAATTTGTTGGAGTAATTTGGGCGAGGTCCAAGATCAAACCTTAGCATCTGCCACTATAACACCAAGAATATATCCAACAACTAGTAAACAAGATATACGAAGAATTGAGACTCCACAAGGGTGGCAGAGCCTACTCCTTGACCCTTATCACAACATGCCGAAGATAGCCCCCCATGATATTTGGAAGTAAGTGAAGATGATAACATCCCATTGTACCAACTACTCAATTGTCCCACAAAAAAACCTATTATTGAGATGGTTGTTAAGAGAAAATTATTTCCAAACTTATACTAAAAATGTAATTAGAATATACGATAAAATGTGTCACTCATTATCCCATGTTTTTTCTCTCCACTTTATTATTAAGAAAAAACATGTTATTTCTCAAATCTCAAATTTTTCAAACAAAAGGAAAAACATGAATAAATAAACCATTCTAGACCTTCCAAACATGGTGGAATATCCTTGATGTTTACTAGATGACTTTGTACCTCATGATAGTTTTTTCTCGTAAGAAAAAAATCTCATATTTTCTATACTTATCTAGGAAAGTTACATTGATAGCAACATCAACTTAAACAACTTCTAGAAAATTTGTAAGAGGAAACCAATGAAAACTATACTTATCTAAGAAAGTTATATTGATAGCAACATCAACTTAAACAACTTTTATAAAATTTGTAAGAGGAAACCAATGAAAAAATGGATATGTCAATTAGACCCATGTATACTCTTTTTTTACTAGCCTCTCTTACATAATTAGCTAGATAAAAGCATAATAGCCAAAAAAATATGTTATTGTTCCATAAAGAGGTTACAAAAATAATTGTAAATAAAAGTTATTTAAATAATATAAAAACTCAACATTTTTTCATTAAAATTTTGTTATGAGGAATTTTGAGCCATTTTAAAACTATATATAGGTGTTGTCTAACTATTCTCTGTTTTAAGTTTTTGTAGTTTAAATTCGACGATATCACTGTGGGTGAGATTATGATCTTTGGATATTTAAAATGTGTTTTTGACTACATAAATGGATTCAACACCTTGAAAAACCCTTGAAACACCTAGATTGTGCATATTACACTACTCAAATTTTGTATTTTAACAAATATATGTAAGATTTAGAAAAAATTGACCTAAAATAATATTTAATAAACTCCAATATAAAAAAGTTAAACTAAAACTAACATATATTTGTTAAAGAATTTAGAACATCCAAAATTCAAAAACAAAAATGTTATATTCTTCAAAAATAAATTAAAATTTATTAAAAGGAGATATAAATTGTGATATTTACTCACTCCATTATAAATATCCCATTTATAAAAATTGAAAAAAAATAAAAATTATAATGTGAAAAAAAAAAAAAAAAAAAAAACTTCAATATTAAACTCTAAAATAAAAAAGATTTGGTAAAAAGAAAATTTTATTTTATTTAACAATCTTTATTGATATATAAAATTGGTTAAAGACTTCAAAAAAACCCTCCTCTTTAATCCAAACAAGTGTTTGAATTGATATATAGTATATATAGAAGTAAGGCTGTAAGTGGTCCCAAAACTTTATGAAAAACTAAAATTGCAGATACATCCAAAACTCCTTATCCTCATTAAGAGATTATCTTTGTAAGAGATTCACTAAAACTAGGAAAGACATGATGACATTACTAAAGTGGATAATCAGCTCTCACTGGAAAGCTCAACTACATGAATAAGCCACTGAGAAGTCCCCTTGAAAACTCCCTAGTTCTCCAACTAACTAAATCATTGAAAACACCCCAATCCCAAAATAAGCATACATTGAACTAACTAAATCATTGAAAACACCCCAATCCCAAAATAAGCATACATTCTTATATAAGTTACATTAGGTCAATTTTTTTGATATAAAGTTCTATGGATGAAGACAAAGAGTTATATTCTTTAAAATGACACCCATGACTTTGGTTTAAGTATATCATGTTCACTTAGCTTAAAATATTGTCACAATTAAGCATCGGTTCTAGGAGATCATAAGGGAGTCAATGCTAAAAGGTTGTCATTAAATATTAAAAACGTGAGTGTCATATGCACACTAAGTTGTCGTGAAAGAATTTTTTTATTTAAATTAGCTCTTTCACTTATTTTTTTCGGTTAGGGTGATATATTAATATTATTTATGGTAGAATTTTATGGTGATATATTAATATTATTAATGGTAGAATTTTATTTTTTCGCAATATGATTATAAAATTTTATTTTTTAATTTATTTAAAATTAATTACATTTTAAAAATTGATGATATATAATAAATGGAAAGGAAATTAAGAAAGAAATATCTTTCCACACTACAAAATTAGTATATAATTATTTTTTAGTTTGTAATGAAAATTTAGATCAATCACAAATGAAATGAAAAATGTATATATCTATGTGGGATAATCAACATTTAAAGTATTATAATTTATTTATTTTTTTAGTATTTTGGTTTTAAATTTTATTGGGATTATGTTGGAAGTCTTGAGTTCTATTTTTATGAGGGGAGATTTGTCCATGAAACATAGTTTTGGGGTTTTGGCTATTATTTTTTTTTACTAGAGGAATTGACAATTGGGCTAGCTTCATATTCATGTAACACATGGCTAATTCTGACTGCTATAACTGTAACACCTAGGTGAGCCACATTGTTCTAAGCGCATTGCCATGAGCAAAACATGGGAGATTTGAATCTAGAATCTCATGGTACATAACACTTCATTATCACAATCATGATTAATGATTAAGCTACTCCCAAGGAGCTAGTCCTAGGGCTTTGACCAATCTTAAAATAATTCAAATAATCAATTTGAAAAAAAATAATCAAATATACAGAAATAAAACTTATAAGAAAAATAAAACTAGCTAAAAATAAAGTGATTTGAGTACGTTATATAAATATCATTAACCACAAATATAATAAATGATAAACTCAATATTATTTACCATAAAATATTTATTTTCTCGCATCATATAAAAAAATCCATATTCAATTTAAAAAATATATATACATAAATTATTTAATTATTTTCAAATCAAATAGTAAAAGAATTTAAATAAAATAGAACCAGGTAAAATTAAGCTAAAACTTTATTGTTTATATTTCTTTTTCTATTTTATGAATATATCCATTTTTTATAATTCTTTTGTGTATGGTTGAACTTGAACATTATTACTAATGAGATCCAAGAGTATCCTGGGTTTAATGTCTATACATAAATATCATACAAATTTTAATTTATACATTATTTTGATTCATAAAATTTTAGGGAAAAAAACATAGGTAGAAAGTTTTAAAACACTTAATATTGTCATCTTGTTGGAAGTAATGTTTCCATGTCATGTGTAGTTGCCATTAGGAGTTACAAGGAGTCAATCTTGTTTCCAATATGTGAATTGTAATGGTGCTCTGTTTGTGTCGAAGTCAGTAATTTGTGTCTTATATATTTGTCCCTGTGATGATCAATAAAAATATCAAAAAAAAATTGTATGGTGTGTAATCGCTCTTTGCTGGTAACATCTTCCCAATTTCATCGAGACAGTGAATTCAATGTTGCATCCAAAAAAAATGTGTATCTCAGCACTTAACAACACGGTTGAAATTTGTGCGGAAGGGTTTGGAGGGTCAACAATCAGCAAAGTCATGGATCACGATAATTTGGTGTGTATTAATTGATTGTGGTCGTAGCTTGGGAGAATTTTTATTTAGATTCCAAGATCTACTTTGAATTAGAGTTTAGACCAGGGGTAAAGACCCTACTAGATTGGTGAACCTGCAAAGTTTTCAAAGACTGTGGATGTAGCAATATTCGTGGACAATGAAAAGTAAAAGTCTCCATGTAAGATTCATTACAGTCCATTCTACAGATTTGGTGGTAAAGGCGTGATCATGGAGCATGAGATCTAAAATCAGGGTATTGTGGAAAGTCGCTGCCAGCCAAAAAAGGAAATCTAGATCATTAGC
This sequence comes from Pinus taeda, assembly GCA_000404065.3. NCBI lineage: Eukaryota > Viridiplantae > Streptophyta > Pinopsida > Pinales > Pinaceae > Pinus > Pinus taeda. Next base: position 10,942 of record APFE030014488.1, on the reverse strand, counting down.
CCCTTCCAGCATCGTTGTCTTCCTGCATTAAATTCTCTGGCAGTTCCTCTCCTTTAGCATGGCGACCTCCAATACACAACGAGTCTATAGTGTCGTTGCCACAACAATATTTGGCCAACTTTCGGACTGCCACAACCAGATCCTGCCGCCTAAGGACTATCTTCCAGCACAACTTGCTCCGCGTCAACAAGGCCAACCATTAGGAGTGAGACTGTTAATTATGAACCATAATTTAAAAAGAATTGGCGTTGTTAGCTTGTTGAAGGCTGATTGATATTATTATTATTATTATTATTATTTTTAATCTCTTTTGGTTTTGGGTTTGGGTGTTGTGTCAAAAAAATTAAAAAAATCATGAGACACTGTGATGGTGTTTGTGTTTTTTTATTGGTTATAAAAAGGATGGATGGTTATTAAACAAGAACCCGGGTGTTTGAAATGTCAATTCTTGTGTGTTAGTAATTTTGGTTATGAAAATGTTTGGTGGTTCTTAAACTAGAAGCCTCAGTGTCAGAAACATCAATTAAGGTCAAGTTGTTTGATCAACTCTAGAGCACATTTAGTATCCAAACCTCCATCCTATCAACTTATAGATAACCGAAAGCCAAATATCTGGGAGATGGTGGTTGGTCCATAGGATGGTTCATTACTTGATGGCTCTTATCGCGGAAGCCCCGAAGAGCTGAGTTGTCAATATTTTGATCTTCCGAAAGCGAAATATCCGACAGATGGTGGTTGGTCCATAGGATGGTTCATTACTTGATGGCTCATATCACGGAAACCCCGAAGAGCTGAGTTGTCAATATTTTTGATTTTGCAATGTTCATCAACGATGGCTAGATGCGGTTACGTTTTAAATGGAGGTCAAGTGACAACTTAAAGATGTGGTGGTAAAAGAGGTTTGCAAGATTCCAGAGTGGATGTGGGTGCTGATGAAGATTAGTCAAACATATATTTATTTATTGTTGTAATATGTTTTCCATGTAAGCATTAAGGGAGGGTGTTGGAAGTAATGCTTCTATGTCATGTGTAGTTGTCATTAAGAGTTACGAGGAATCAATCTTATTTGCAATGTATGAGTTGTAATGATGATCTTTTTGTGTGAAAGTAGTAATTTGTGTCTTATATATTCGTACCTATAATGATCAATAAAAATATCAAAAAAAAATTGTATTGTGTATAATCGTTTTCTGCTCTCCCTTCTATTTTTCTATCACCTCTATCATTTTTCTTTATAAGATAATAAAGATAAAAATGATAAAATGAATAAAGATAAATTAATATAAAAAGTGGGAAAATTAAATATTTCAAAGGTTAAAAAGAAACCTTGATTAAATATTTCAAAGGTTAATGGAGAGTTAGGTCATTGTTTACGCAAAAAAAGGTCTCAACTACACCCCTGAAGAAACCCTTGAAAGTTGTTTCCTTAAAAATGGTTAAGATGATGAATTATTCAACCGTATATTATGCGTTTTCAAAAGCTATTTTGAAAACGTAAGTGTAATTGTCAAAGACCTGATCGAGCTCACGTGATGTCTTTGTAATTCAAACTTATGTTATGTTTTTCCAAAAGCTATTTTGAAAATGTAATGTCAAAGAATTGATCTAGCTCACTTGATGTTTTTTAATAACTAAGGAAACTTTTATACTTTTATTAACCATTTCTATTCTTAATTTATTTTTTACTTTAATTTTTTTTTATATATTTAAAAAATAATAAATTTATTTTATATTAATTTAAAACTAAATAATAATAATAAATAAATATTATATATATATTATATATATATATATATATATATATATTTTTATAATTATCGTTTTTCTACTTTCTCGGCCTTGTGCTCTATTTCCAAAATAAATAGAGAATAAACTTTAAAAATATGATATGAAGAAAAATTAAATACTTCTAAATAAAGAATGAACATATTTTTATAATTCTAATTAAAAATATTATAAATATGTGTATATTAAGTTAATTTTTCACACCTTGAATATTTTTAATTTACGCGTAGTCTAACGAGGCAGAGGAGTTGGCTAGAAAGTTATGGAAATTCCGGTCATATTTAGAGAAAATCCAGCAAGGATTTTTGTAAATCCAAGTTATAATTGTTAAACTTCAAAATTTTAAGTGTCTTAAAGGTTTTTGATGGTGTTGAATCCATTTCCACCATCAAAAACACGATTCAAACACTGCCTCTACAAGATTTTTTGAAAAAAAAAAATCCCAGATTTCGGCCACTTTTGGGCGTCTGGTCAAATCCTCCGCCTCGTTAGACAACTCCTTTAGTTTAATTGCAACAATTTTTCTGGCAGTAGTCTAACTAGTCGGAGGAATTGCCCGGAAAGTTATGGAAATTCCGATCATATTTAGAGAAAGTCCGGCAAAGATTTTCGTAAATCCAAGTTATAGTTGTTAAACTTCAAAATTTTAGGTGTTCTAGATGTTTTTGATGGTGTTGAATCCATTTCCACCATCAAAAACACGTTTCAAACACTGTCTCTACAAGATTTTTTGAAATTTTTTTGCACGGATTCGGACCACTTTTGGCCATCCAGGGAATTCCTCCGCCTTGTTAGACGACTCCATTTTTTGAGCACTTTATCTATATTATTATACATACCGCAACCATAGTATTACACATTTAGTTTTGCTTTGATTGAGTATTAGTTTGTCTTTGACCAAAAGTTTCTGCCACTTACCCATAATTGAACATTGAGAATTCAATTTTTGTTGTTTTTATTATTATTTAAATTTATTTATTTGTAAGTTGATTGGTTGACGTCTTATTATGGGCTATTTAGTAACTTCCATTTCTATTAGTTACTATTTTTTTGTTTTCAGTTATATTTCTTTTTTATTTTCATTTTATTATTATTATTATTATTGGATATCAAGTTTGTTACAAGAATTTATTTTTCTTCATATATGGTGCCATGTTTTTGGTTTTGTTTCTACATAACTCTGGGTCGAGTCCCTTGTTTGAATTGGTCGTTGTACTTCCCTTGGCGACTTCACAGACTTTTGACCTAGCATCTATTTATTTCAATTTCCCAGTGTTGGTATGTGGTTTCTGGTACTAAGGTACCTTACTAGTTTGGTTCTGAAAGGGATTCTACCTCCTACCACCCTTTCCTCCATCAAACACGTCAAACCTTGTCATGCTCTGGTAGTTACAAATACTAGGTCTCTAAAAAGTTATTTTGTTGTGAGGCCATGTTTATGTGGGGACATCCAGTCTTATACTATTGCAAGTAGTTTACATTACTGAGAGTGTATTGTAAGCAATGAAGTGGTATCATTCTGGGGTTGTTTTTCCTTTTGGTGGTTACCTCTAACCTGTTTGTTTTATTTCTACAAGGGTTTCCTTATACTGTGGTCAATCATCATTTAGTCCCTCAGTTGTTTTGAGTGTTTGTTTTGTGTCTTATTGGAGGGTCTTTAATGGAAATGAAACCCAAGAAGAGGCTTCCTAGCTGTTGTGGAGGTGCTCAAGGGGCATCTTCCTTTAAAGATCAACAATTGTTCAGAAGGGAATCAATAGCAAAAAAAATTGATGTGGCTCCCCTAGAGGTTCGAAAGGATATTTTTCATTTGGAAGGAAGGGAGTTTGGGGATCGAAAATACCATTATGATTATGAAATTGGGTGCAACACACTCAAGTGGGTTCCTGATCCAGGGAAATTTAGGAAGAGAAGACTACATTTTCTCCATTTTATCACCCTACACTATCAAATGGAAACACTACTTAGTATGGCCATTTGGGATATACAAGTAGACAACTACAAGCTCTTTTCTAGACCGGAAGACATCAAGTAAATATTAAGGGACATTAGATATGACCTCGATGGAATAGTGGTTAGATTAAATCGAGTGGAATGATTCATGGTTTTCGACTTAGGGACAAAATCATCCAATCATCGGGATGAGGATGTAGTGATCAATGTTGCAACTTTGAATAATGTTCCACCTCTGAACACTATAAATGAAAACTCTCCTTGTCACTCTACAGTCATCATTTTGGATTAATATGTCCATTATGCCTACTTCTTAGGACACTATGCTTATTGTTTATTTTACTTTGTTGTTAGCTACTTACTACTTTTTGTACTCTCTATACATTTTTTCTACCAGAGATGTTATACGCTCCAGGATAAATTTTGAATATGGTAGTCATAGTTTGTTTGCTTTCAGATGTAAATCCAAGGTTTTCACAAATGTATTCTTGGGCTCAAGGGTTGTCCAAAGAGTATTCTAATTAGTTTATGTGTTAGTCATCATGGAAATGACCCATGATCTTCTAGCATGGGTATGAAGTTTTACCTATGTAATCTTTTTTGGTATCAATAGAAATCAATGGACAAAATTAATATAAATGTATTGGGGAATTTTCCTTTAAACAAGGCGATGTGAATGTTGTTAGAAGTGTCATTTTTTATTATTCAAATTGGTATTTTGATGATTTGGGTTTATTTAAAAATTTGATTTTGAGTTAAAATTGTAATTTTTAGTGACCAAGGTTTCACTTTATTGTTGAGATGTGTTTTTTTCATTTTCTTTTTCTTTTCTTAATCCTGGTGAATCAATAATTTGTTGGAGTAATCTGGGCGAGGCCCAAGATCAAACCTTAGCATCTACCACTATAACACCAAGAATATATCCAACAACTAGTAAGCAAGATATATGAAGAATTGAGATTCCACAAGGGTGGGGGAGCCTACTCCTTGAGCCTTATCACAACATGCCAAAAATAACCCCATGATATTTGAAAATAAATAAAGATAATCCTTGTAAGAAATTCACTAAAACTAGAAAAGACATGATAACATTACTAAAGTGAATAATCAACTTTCAATGGAAAGCTCAACTACATGAATAAGCCAATGAGAAGTCCCCTTGAAAACTCCCTAGTTCTCCAACTAACTAAATCATTGAAAACACCCCAATCCCAAAATAATCATACCTTCTTATATAAATTACATTAGGTCAATTTTTTTGATATAAAGTTCTATGGATGAAGACAAAGAGTCATATTCTTTAAAATGACACCCATGACTTTGGTTTAAGTATATCATGTTCACTTAGCTTAAAATATTGTCACAATTAAGCATCGGTTGTAGGAGATCATAAGGGAGTCAATGCGAAAAGGTTGTCATTAATTATTAAAAACGTGAGTGTACTAAGTTGGAATCCCTCCGAGTTCGTATACTTTGTCGTGATATAATAGTAATAATAATTGCGTATTGAGAGAGATAGGAAGGCGTTTTTAATACGTTGAACAATTCAATTAAGCTAAATCGTGTATATACTTGTGGATTAAGTTGTCGTGAAAGAATTTTTTTATTTTAATTAGCTCTTTCGCTTATTTCGTTTGGTTAGGGTGATATATTAATATTTATTAATTGTAAGATTTTATGGTGAGATATTTAATATTATTATAGTAGAATTTTATTTTTTCCCAATTGATTATAAAATTTTATTTTTAATTTATTTAAAATTAATTAAATTTTTAAAATTGATCATACATGATAAATGGAAAGGAAAATTGATATACATAATAAATAATAAATGGAAAGGAAATTAAGAAAGAAATATCTTTTCACACTGCAAAATTAGTATTATAATTATTTTTTAGGTTGTAATGAAAATTTAGATCAATTATAAATGAAATGGAAAATGTATATATTATAAATGAAATGGAAAATGTATATATTTATGTGGATAATCAACTTTTAAAGTATTACAATTTATTTATTTTTTAGTATTTTTGGTTTTAAATTTTATTGGGATTATGTTAGAAGTTTGAGTTCTATTTTTATGAGGTGAGATTTGTCCATGAGACATAGTTTTGGGGTTTTGGCTATTATTGTTTTTATTAGAGGAATTGACAATTGGGTTAGCTTCATATTCATGTAACACATGGCCAATTCTGACCACTATAATTATAATCCCTAGGTGAACCACATTGTTCTCAACGCATTGCCATGGGCAAAATTTAAGAGATTTGAATCTAGAATCTCATAGTACATAACACTTCATTATCAAAATCATGATTAGTAATTGAGCTACTCCCAAGGGGCTAGTCCTAGGATTTTGATCAATCTTAAAATAACTCAAATGATCAATTTAAAAAAAAAAATGGATAAATATACAAAAATAAAACTTATAAGAAAAATAAAATTGATTTGAGTAAACTATATGAAATATCATTAACTACAAAATAAAAAAATAATAAACTCAATGTTATTTACCATAAAATATTTATTTTCTCACATCATATAAAGAAATCCATATCAATTAAAATATATATATATATAAAAATTTATTTGAATTATTTTCAAAATCAATAAACATTAAATAACATAATCTTCTTATCATGTTATTAATCTCACTATTTTTAAATAACATAAAATATTTAAAAAAAAAATTATATTTAATAAACATGTCATATGTGAATATGGAAAATTATAAAAACATTTTCAACTCTCCCTCATATCCTAGCTAGTTATGTGCCTTGGCCACTCTATTTGCAATGAAATTATCAAAAAGTGAACTAAAGGGGTTGGAGGTGAATTGGCTAGAGTTTTATGTTCCCTTTAAAACATAAGTATATTTTAGGAGAATCTAACTAAGGGAACCTAGCAAAGAATTGTAAATATGAGTAATGAAATTATCAAAAGTGAACTAAAAGAGTTGGAGATGAATGGGCTAGAGTTTTATGTTCCTTTAAAAATATAAGCAAATTTTAGAAAAAGCTAATTAAGGGAACTTAACAAAAGAATTTTTCCTTAATGTTTTTAAGTGAATTCTAGAAAAAAGATAACTAATAGAATCTAGCAAAAGAATTGTAAATATAGATAGTAACCAAAATAGTAATGTAAAATAAGCTAAAACTTTTATTACTGTTTTTTTATTTTTATTTTCTACTTTATGAATATAACCATCTTTTTATAATTCTTTCGTGTATTGTATCCATGAGTATCTTGGGTTTAATGTCCATACATAAATATCATACAAACTTTGATTTATACATTGTTTTGATCCATAAAATTTTAGGGAAAAAAACATAGGTAAAAAGTCTAAAAACACTTAATATTGCCATCTTGTTGGAAGTAATGCTTCTATGTCATGTGTAGTTGTCATTAGGAGTTACAAATAGTCAACCTTGTTTCCAATGTGTGAGTTGTAATGGTGCTCTGTTTGTGTTGAAGTCAGTGATTTGTGTCTTATATATTTGTACTTGTGATGATCAATAAAAGTATAAAGGAATATTTGTATTGTGTGTAATCACTATCTGCTCTCCCTTCTATTTTTCTATCATGGTATCAGAGCCATCAAGCTCAGATCTGAGAGGCAAGATTGATATGGATTATTAAAGCCCCTACAATCTGGTTTTGTGAGATATGTTTGATTAAAAGTCGTTGTGTGTTGCACAAATAAAAATGTTGTTGTTATCTTCACATCCAACGTTTCTTTAATCATGATCAACATGTTGTTGTTGTGACTAATCGAGGGTGAGGGCATGAGAGACCGTTCAATTGATGTTGTTTGAAAGAATTTATGTAAAGCTGAAGAAGGAGGAGGAGCCGATCATGGAGTTGGTAGAGGAGATCCACCATTACAAGTCTCTGTGTTAATTCGACAAAGGTAAACGAATTGCCGCAATTTCAGAGGTTCCATGAAGTGAACAAACATCAAGATTCATAGAATCTTACCAATTTCATCAGGACAGTGAATTCAATGTTGCATCCAAAAAAACAATTGTGTATCTCAACACTCAACAACATGGTTGAAATTCATGTGGAAGGGTCTGGAGGATCAACAATCAGCAAAGTCATGGATCATAGATCCTAAAGATAATTTGGTGTGTATTAATTGATTGTTATCATAGCTTGGGAGATTTTTTATTTAGATTCCAAGATCTACTTTGAATTAGGGTTTAGACCAAGGGTAAAGACCCTACTAGATTGGTGAACCTGCAAAGTTTTCACAGACAGTGGATCACTGTAGCAATATTGGTGGACAATGAAAAGCAAAAAGGTCTCCATGTAAGATTCATTAAAGTCCATTCTGCAGATTTGGTGGTAAAAACATGATCATGGAGCATGAGATCTAAAATCAAGCTAAGGTGGAAAGTCGCTGCCAGCAAAAGAAGGAAATATAGATCATCAACCCCTTCAAGCATCGTTGTCTTCCTGCATTAAATTCTCTGGCAGTTCCTCTCCTTTACCATGACGACCTCCAATGCACAACGAGTCAATAGTGTCATTGCCACAGCCATATTTGGCAAGCTTTCAGACTGCCACAACTAGATCCTCTTACAACAATAAATGGTTAAGATGTTGACTTATTCAACCATATATTATGCGTTTTCAAAAGCTATTTTGAAAATGAAAGTGTAATTGTCAAAGACTTGATCGAGCTCACGTGATGTCTGTGTAATTCAAATTTATATTATCTTTTTCCAAAAGCTATTTTGAAAATGTAAGGTCAAAGAATTTATATTATACTTTTATTAACAATTTCTCATATAAATTTATTTTTAACATTTTAATTTTTTTAACACATTTTAAAAAAATAATAATAATTCTTATTTTAATTATTAATTTTAAAAATTTGAAACTTTAAATAATTAGTAATAAATTAATATATTTTAATTTAATGTATTTTATTTTTAATAATTATCGTTTTACTACTTTCTCGGTCTTGTGCTCTTATTTTCCCAAATTAAATTGAAGAATAAACTTAAAAAAAATATGATATCAGCAGAAAAAGTAAATACATTGAAAATATTTTTATTAATTATAAATAAAATATTATAAACATCTATATATTAAGTCAATTTTTTACATTTGGGATATATTCAATTTAATTGCAACAATCTTTTTTGCCATAGTCTAATTAGTCAGAGGAATTGCCCAGAAAGTTATGGAAATTCCAATCATATTTAGAGAAAATCCGGCAAGGATTTTTGTAAATCCAAATTATAGTTGTTAAACTTCAAAATTTTAGGTGTTCTAGATGTTTTTGATGGTGCTGACTCCGTTTCCACCATCAAAAACACGATCCAAATATTGTTTCTACAAGATTTTTTGAATTTTTTTTGCCCGAATTCCAGCCACTTTTGGCTGTCCGGGCAATTCCTTTGCCTCTTTAGACGACTCCAATTTTTTGAGCACTTTATGTATATATTATACATACCGCCTACATAGTATTACACATTCAGTTTTGCTTTGATTGAGTATTAGTTTGTTTTTGACCAAAAGTTTCTGCCACTTACCCATAATTAAACATTGAGAATTCAATTTTTGTTATTTTTATTATTATTTAGATTTATTTATTTGTAAGGTGATTGGTTGAGGTCTTATTATGGGCTATTTAGTAACTTCGATTTCTATTAGTTACTAATTTTTTGTTTTCACTTATACTTCTTTTTTATTTTCATTTTTTTATTTTTTTCCTTTTTTATTATTTTGTATTTTCATGAATTATAGTTTTTTGTCCATCTTGTGACTCAGAATGTCGCAATAGTAAAGTCGATCTTTTCCATTGTTTTGTGGGATTTAGAAAAGCTATCAACCCTGTTCCTCAAGATAAGCTCTCGGAGAGACTTGAAGAGATCATGGTTCCTCCTAAACTGAGGTTTGTTGTGATCCAACTCTATGATATTGTCATTTCCAAGCTTAAGACCAGTGAAGGGTGGTTTAAAGATATTAAATACAGTATTGAGGTTAAGCAAGGGTGTCCCCTATCCACTATCTTTTTTGGCATTTAAATCGATAAGCTAGAGGACTGTCTAGAAACTATAGGTTGCAAGGGCACCAAGCTTGATGGTATAATCATTACTCTTCTCCTTTATGATGATGATATCATTCTTCTTGCAAAAATTTGTGATGACCTAAACAAGCAGCCTAAGACTCTTCATGTCTACTGCTCCAAGAAGGGTATGATAGTTAATATCGACAAGACTAAAGTCATGATCATTAAATCCAAAAAGATCACCCATGGTAGTTTTGTCTAGGACAACCATTTCTTAGAGCAAGTTTCTGCTTATAAATATTTGGGTATTGACTTTCCTCTTCAGCTCAACTAGAATTATAGTATTGATAAAATGATTATTGGAGGTTGGAAATTTTATTATGAGTTTAAAAACAATTGTAAATTGGTCAATCTTTACATTTGGAATAAAAAAGGTTCTTATTTGAGACTCTCGTCACCCCTGTTGTTTTATATAGAAGTGAATTTTGGGGTTGCAGTATATCCAAAGATTCATGGAGAAAGATTGAGATGATTCAAAAGCAATTCATCACCTACAACCTCAAGATCAAGGGAAATACTACCTATCATATCCTCTTGATTGAAGTTGGCATGTCCCCCATTGAAAGTACGAGAATGTTTAGATATCTGATGTATAAGAAGAAGCTTTACAACATGGAATCTAAGAGGCTCCCAAAAATTTCTTCTAACTTTAGTCAAAACCCCCACCTTCGCCTCAAGCACGGGTGACATAAGGATGCCCAGTCTTGGCTCAAGCATTAGGGGATTAAGGAGGAGATCATCATAAGAAGTAAGGATAATGTCATAGATATTATTACCTCCAATTTTAAGGACAAGTTGTGGGATGATAAGGGACTGGAGGATAAAAGGAAGCTAAGATACTATAAGGAGGTGATCAACCCCACTCTTGGTAACCAGAATTATCTCTCTGTGTTGACCAGCACTAAGAAAAAAATGAACATTGCTAGGATAAGAACTAATTCTTGTGACCTTCAAAGTGAAACCAGACAGTGGTCTAGTCCCAATACTCACTGTTGGCATTATGTTTCTGGTATGGTTATACGTTACAGATGTTGTACTTGATGGCAACAACCATGGCATGGCTCTCAATATGATGAGAATTAAGAAGTACGCAGGAGAAAAGTTCACGGAATTTTATGCAGA
>APFE030014482.1:13539-23570 GCA_000404065.3 Pinus taeda | reverse complement strand
ATTCTGATGAGAAGAAAGGGTACCGTCTTTTGACCAATGGAAAATTTATTGTGAGCAGGGATGTAATCTTTGATGAAACAAAAAGTAAGAGTGCTGAAGAAATTGAAAGTCTTCTTCAAAAGTTAGAAAGTAAGGAAAGTAAAAGAAAAGGAAAAATGCAAAGTCAGCCAACTTCACCAAATTGGTATGAACTTGATTTTCCTTCCTCTAAAGATGAGTCATCCAGTGCATCTACTTCAACAACATCATCTGGGTCTTCTAACAGTTCATCTGCATCTCCAAGCAGCAGTAGTTCTTCTAACAGTGATTCTCCAAACTCTTCACCTGAACAAAGAACATCAGTTTATATTAATCCTCTTTACAATGATGGAGACATTTTAGAATCTCAAACAACTGAGCATCAACTGCCAAAATGGGCAGTTCAACGTTTGAAAGATGTAAAGCCTGATGAGCAGAATAAAACAGGCACCAAACAATCACATAGAAGTGAAGGCAATTTTGCCTTGATAACAAATGATTTTACTGAACCTTCCATATATAAAGAAGCAATAAAACATAAAGAATGGCAACAGGCTATGGTTGAAGAATATCAAGCAGTAATTGATAACAACACTTGGAAACTTGTTGATTGTCCATCAAATGTTAAACCCATAGGATGCAAATGGGTTTATAGAATTAAGTATAATAAAAAAGGAGAACTTGAAAAGTATAAAGCACGACTTGTCGCAAAAGGATTTGCGCAGCAGGAAGGCATTGATTATGAGGAAAATTTTTCTCCTACAGCTAAGTGGAACACCATCCGATTAACACTTGCATTGGCCGCTCAGAAAGGATGGAAAGTTCATCAAATGGATGTGAAAAGTGATTTTCTCAACGGGGATTTACAGGAGAAAGTGTATATGACACAACCACCAGGTTTTGAAATTGAAGGATAAGAACATAAAGTCTGCAAATTGATTAAGGCTTTATATGGATTAAAACAAGCTCCCCGAGCTTGGTATGCAAAGATGGATGAATACCTTAAGAAAGTTTGGTTTCAACAAGTGAATCTAAGATACTTGTATGTGCAACAAAAGGAAAAATATTGGAATTCTTAAGGCATGTAGATGATTGATCATCTGGCAACCATGAGATCATAATTGCACAAGTGAAAAGGAGTTAATGCATTTTTAAGATGACAATTGGATTACTTCACTACCATCTTGGGTGAAGTTTCAACGCCACATCATATTTCCATTTCTCAAAAATGACAACAAAGGGTCTCCGCGCAATTGGCATGTAAGATTGCAAGCCGTTCCACCCCCATGAGAAAAACTTGAAACTTTCAAAAATGGAAGGGGGGCGGGGGGGGGGAGGGGACAGTACTACTTACAGATATTTGATTGGCAGCTTGATTTATTTAACAAATACTCGCCCTGGTCTATCTTGTGCATTCAGTATTTTTTCACATTTTATGCAGGAACCACGAGACAACCATTGGAATGAAGCCAAAAGAGTTCTTCGATATATCCAAGAAACAAAAGATTTTGGTCTTCTTTACACAAAGACTAAAAAATTTGTACTTGGTGGATATTCCGATGCCAACTTTGTTGGAAGTATTGATGATCGAGCATCAACATCAGGTTATTTAATGAACATGGGGTCAGCAGCAGTATCTTGGAGTTGTAAGACACAAGCTACAATGGCCACTTCTTCAGCAGAAGCATAGTACATTTCAGCATGGGAAGCAGCGTGTGAAATTGTTTGGTTACGCAGAATTTTGCAGGACTTGGGCATTTCTCAGGCAGAAGCATTATTCATTGACAACCAGTCAGCCATCAAACTTGCCAAGAACCTAGTTTTTCATCCAAAGACAAAGCATGTGGACACCAAGTACCATCATATGATCTCTCATTGCCAAAGATGTCCTCAAGCCAGTTTATTGTCCTTCTGAAGATCAGATCTCCGACATTTTCACGAAACCACTTGGCAGAATAAAATTTACTAAGTTCAAGGATGAACTTGGTATCTGTTGTAGTGTATCTTTGGATCATAGGGGGGAATGTTAGATGATCAAAAAATATAATATTATCATAGGGTATAAAGTTGAAATAAAATAATTATTAATTTAAGATATTAAATTAATAATTATTTCTAGAATGTTTAATTATTTAATGGAGACATTTAGAATTAGTATATTGTTGTAACAAGATATGACTCTCCAAATGTGTCGTATCTTAGGCTCTATTTTAGGAGATTAGTTAGCTAGTTGTTTTGAATAGCATTTATTGTAAATGGACACTTGTTATTTAATAAGTGATCCATAATTAGAGGTAGTTAGACATTGAGCTTATAAATAGCTCATTGCAAGAGCGTTTGGCTATTTGGGTGTAAACTCTTGCAAAATCAAACATGTAATTGTTTTTTCTGATTAATAAAATTACGTGTCTGAGGACACTTTTGCTGATCTTCATGTTTTGTCTATTTTGGTAATGCTTGATGAAGAGAATATAATAAAAGAAATAAAAAACCAACAAACATTCACAAGTAATTATCAAGTTTTGAGAAATCATCCTAATCTACAAGCACCTTGATTTCTCAACATGCACAATATAATGCCATTTGGATATAAGTCTCATATTATAATACCATATTTTTTTTATGCAATTGCAATATTTATGCCATATTTTTTTAGATATTTTCATTGTTAATGGGAAGATCACGTAAAATTAAATTTCTTTAAAATAGCTTATACTCACCAAAATAACATATTCACCATGCTCAACATAATTTAAGCAAGTATCAGAGTAAAAAATGGATATGAACTATTTGTTCTTTAACACTTTTATAAGTACAATTAAAAATGATTTAAGCAAGTATTAGCATAAAAAATGGATATGAACTATTTGTTCTTTAATACAAAATGTAAATGTGCAGACTCATTAGTCGTTACTACCCACCCAAATTTATGCAAGTCCTTGTCTCTTAGTAGGCAATTAATTTTTCCACTTCATATATTAATTTGCATAATTTCCACTTGACTTGCACAACTAAGCTACTTCTCACAATGGTTTTAATTAGCTAGAAAGCTAAAATATGAATAAGGCCTAAATTTAATGGTAGTAGGAACTTAGATGAATGTGAGCAAAGATGGTGGGTACCAAACAAGACTTGAAATTCAGTGCTAGTGTTGGGCCAATTAAAACTAGTCTCTGAAGATTTTGGAAAAATTGTGTGTGAACAATATACTACTTTATTGGAGTTGTTTTTAGTGCGATTTTTTAGAGTTTCAAAATCCTGCAGAAAATTGTGGTGAAATCTTGATTTGTGTTATTTAAACTATTTTTTTGATTGTATATATAAAATCAACTCCTTGAAAAATCCCTAGGGCACTTCTATTGTGCAGGAGTTATCCATCAAATTTGTTATTTCAATAAATTTCCGCCAGATTTTAGAGAAATTAGGCCGAAAAAATCCAAAAAAAAATTTCCAAAAAAATCCCCCACTGATTTATTTATTCACTTCAGTTTTGTTCCGGGCCCACGAGCTTTCCGGCCCACGAGCTTGGAATGATTTTACTAATTGTATAAAATTGCGGCCATCGACAATGTAATACTGTAACTTGTAACGCGGCGATCACATATTTTAATCTGCGTAAGGGTGAAATTTCACTTCAGAAAGGTTGAGATGGTCGAGTTGGTCTAAGGCGCCAGATTAAGGTTCTGGAAGAATTTGGTCAGGATAAAACGATCCTCCTAATTTGGTCAGGATAAAACGATCCTCCTTTATGAGAGCGCAGTTTCAAATCTCATTTCTGACACTGAATCTTTCATATTTTGTTTAGTGCCAAGAACCTTTCAGAGAAATAGGGCGCGGGTTCACATTCAACTTTTGATATTGAAAGTTCAAATGAAGAGGAATCGGGCGGGATAAAATGAATATACAACTGTAAGGATGGGCGATCTAAGGCGCCAGATGCAATTACTGGTTTTGGAAATAGGGAGTAAACGAAAATGTATTATTTTAAATTTATATATTTTTGAATGAGTATGTGTAAAGATGGCCGAGTGGTCTACGGCGCCAGACTCAAGTTCTGGTCTTTCTTCCAAAGAGGGCGTGGGTTCAAATTCCACTTCTGACATATAATATCTTTAATAAGAGTTCCAGTAACTTTTCACAGAAAGATGGTGAGGTGATAGTTTTGAGCATGGGTTTAAATTCCACTTATGACAGTGAAATTTTATCAGTTCCAAGAACCCTCACAGAAGAGGACTTCTAACAGTGAATGCTTAACATTGTCAGAAGTTCCAAGAACCCTCGCAGAGGACTTCTAACAGTGAATGCTTAACATTTTCAGAAGTTCCAAGAACCCTCGCAGAGGACTTCTGACAGTGAATGTTTAACATTTTCAAAAGTTCCAAGAACCCTTACAGAAAGAGGGTGTGGGTTCAAATTTAACTTATACCCATTGAAAGTCACGTTTTGAAAAGGAATTTCATGTTTTTAATGTGCAGTGGAGGTTTAGTCAGTGCATATGGTCTAGTGGTATGGAATTTCATGTTTTAAAGTGTCTTTGCAGTGGAGGATTACCAGAATGTTGACTTTCATCTCAGGGCATTTGGTCTAGTGGTATGATTCTCGCTTAGGGTGCGAGAGGTCCCGAGTTCAATTCTCGGAATGCCCCTCTTTTGCTTCGTATTGCATTTGTATCTGCAGCATTTTGATTTTTCCATTTGTGAAACCTGCAACTGTATTTTAATTTTATTCATGACCGGCCTGGCCTTTATTGATAAGATCTTCTTCATTGCATTGTTCTAGATTTCATTGAGACATTGTACTGGCAAGCTTAGGGTGATTTGACGCAGGATAAGGTGTGCCAAGCTGCCAATGCTTTAACAAAATGCACTTACGTGTGACAAAGATATTATATTACACTTAAATTTTGTTGTTCACAGTCCTGTCAAAATGTCCTAATGCTCGACAAATATTACACATTGCTGTTCACAGTCCAGTAATTGCAGGAAACTTTGCCCCTTCGATTGTAGAATAATGGCATTTTGAATACTTAACACAGATATAATCACAACAATATTAACCTAAATCCATCTTAACCAATAATCAGAAGTAAACTGTCATATTATGACACTAAGAAAACAACCACAGAATTTGATGAACCCATAATTCAAGAAGATAATCTAGACATGGAGGATACGGAAGAAAAAATATTCTAGAAACAGAACAGTCAGATTTAGAAATTGCATTTTTAGGTTTGGAAATGTTATTAGATGCTTCAGAAGAACTTAAGACGAAACTGGTAAGCAATTTTGATTTTTTTAAAACACTCTTTTTTTCACTTTTCTATCTTACACTTCATCCAAAGCCTATAACATGAACCAATTTATATCCCACTTTATCTTTTTATCATGCTCAACTACAAAATCTTGTGTATTGAAAGATAACAGAGGTAAATTGTCCATTTTGATGTTCAATTCCATTCTTCTTTATGCAATCTAATTTAATTTAATTACTTATTCTTTTAATGAGTAGCTACAGGATCGGAAATCTCCGATTTTGGATTTCTGATTGTGTAACAACTCAATTACAATTCTGTAGGCCACTAAACAATTTTTTTGAAGCATAATTGTAGCTTCAACTAAGGAGCGCAATTGTAGCTTCCATTCACCTATCAGTTCCACCAAAGACCTTCCAGATCAAGATAGGAGACAAGTAAAGCCTGAAGTTAACGTGTGTACAAGAGGCAAAATCTTCCTAAAGCACAAGATGCATGAATTTCTCTATCATATGGATGAATTTCATTGTGTTTTACCACCCTGCAATATGCAGGTTATATGTTGAAGAGGTATATATATGCTTATTGTTTCTGGATTTTTGTGTTTAATTGATATTTTTGAAATAATAGGCAATGTTTGATTGATATTCTTGAATTAACAGTCAATAGTGGATGAATGTACTGTTTAGTTTCACTCATAATTATCAACCAAAAGCATACATAGAGGCCAATATTTTTTGGAGAGTCAAAATTCTTATTGTTCAGTTAAGGATTAGGACTAATTTTCATAAACTACGTTGTGAAACAGGGTGCTGAAAAAGGCCAAAAGAAGTGTAAGAGGAAAGAGCATTTTTTGTTCTTCCAAAAAAGTGGAAACAGATAAAACATTTCATTTTAGAATGTGAGGCTTCAAAAACAAGAAGGAAAGTTATGCAGATATACTGGCAGCTAGCGGTTGGAATAATCTATTTAGCCAGGGGTTTGTCCAGAAACTAGGAGCATTTACTTTGAAGTTTCACAGAAAAATGACCCAATACATCAAGTAGACGAAGAAGCACTCTGTCCCATAAACTATCTTTAACTTCATAGACATTAAAATAATTTCTTTCTTTCTATATTTTTAATAATAAGAAAAAAAAGCTTTTCATATGGCAAATTATTTAGATCCAAAGTTGAATACGCACGTGTTATTTTCCTTATAAAATATATATAAATGAAATCATGTCCTTATAAAATATATATAAATGGAAATCATGTGAACCTAAAAAGACACTATGATCTTGGACAAACATTACTTTTTTATATAAGCTCTGTTGCTATTGAATTAATTGGCCCGTCCAAGTTTCTTTCATTAGCAATAAAAAGTAAGCTCTGTTGCTATTGGATTAATTGGCCCGTCCAAGTTTATTTCATGAGCAATTTTATATTTTAAGAGTTTTTTGTCAGTCAGTTTATACAATTGCCTTAGCGATGCATAACTGAGCCAGGAGGCCTCCTTGTAAGGGAATCATTGCTCCTTTTTACATCAGTTTCCCTTTAGTTGTTGCAATTTATTGAATGTATTTTGGTTTTATTCTTTAATTTTTGTTATTTATAGTTTGGTGTGGTGTGAAAATAAAATGGAGGATATTCATATGAACCAGATTTCTTTATTATTATTTTTCATTATAAAATTTCTGAATTATAATTTAAATTATTTTGTGATTGTTTTTGACAAAAACCTTTACATAGTGACGGTTTAAAAGTGTTTAGAATCAATATGTTGATTTTTTTTAGTGTAAGTTATTTTTCATATCTAGATTTTTGTTTCCATGGTGCGTGTACAAAGTAATTTTCAATAAACAAAATTAGAAACTAAGTCTGGCATATATGGGGCATTATAACTTACAAGTTTATAAACTTAAGTTGATTAATTAAATAAATAAATTTTTAGTTAAAAAAAATTGAGTGACACTATATATCTAGAGGATGCTTTTGTTAGATTTGGCAAAATCTTAACAAATATAGCAATGCATGAATCATAGGAACCCCTCTCCCCCAACCAGAGGTGTCATTCTCCCTTAATGAGGTGACATTTTGAAATTTCGTTGGCTGATATTGATCTAATTTTCATCACATTTGTAACTAGAGGTAATGAAAATAGAATATATCACAGTAAATATATCACCGTCCTTGCCATCGAAAACCAATGTTCGTTGATTTCTCATTGCTCTACATGTTGTTTGGATGCTAAATGTTGTAGGTTTTAACCTCGTAGAGGACCCCCCCACTGTGCAATTGGCGCAACGAAGGGGGGGGCTCCGCCCCCCTTCTAACCCCCCAGTTCACTACGTAGGTTAGTCGTGGAAAGAATATAACACAACCCAATATTCTGCCACTTGTTGTTTTCTTTCCACATGGGGCCACATGAAAGCTTAGTCAAATTTCCAGCCCTAAAACGCCCATTATTTCTCTACACCTGGAGAACTTCTCAGAGCACACAGATTTTGTCAATGCATCTGCAGTATTCTTCAAAGTGTCCATCTTTACCAGCAACACCTTTTTGTCTTCTATCATATCCCTCACAAAGTGATACTGAACATCAATGTGCTTTGTCTTTGAATGATAAGCAGGGTTCTTTGCCAAGAAAATTGCTGTCACAGTCTATCCATATAGCTCCTTGTACTAACCCCATACTTGAATACAATATCTGCAATCAAACTGCTTCCTTTCTTGCATGAGTGGCTGCATTGTATTCTGCTTTTGTAGTTGATAGTGCCACTACAAATTGTTTCTTACTCATCCAACTGACTGCACCTCCAAATAGGTTAAACACATACCCACTTGTAGATCTTCTCTTATCCAAATCTCCAGCCCAGTCTGCATCAACAAAGCCATGGATATCCAACACTCTGTCCAATCCTGGTCTTCCTTGGTAGCACAAACCATAATCACTAGTGCCATGCAAATACCTGAAAACATGCTTCACTGCTGTCCAATGCTCCTTCCCTGGTTTTGACATAAACCTGCTCAATAATCCCACTGCATGTGCCATGTCTGGTCTAGTACAGACCATGGCATACATCAAGCTACCGACTGCACTTGCATATGGAACACGGGACATGTCTTCTTCCTCTTCTTGTGTCTTGGGACGCTGTTCAACAGATAACCTCACACCTACAGGAATAGGAACCTTCACCGGTTTACTATCCTGCATATTAAACCTCTGCAATATTGTCTCAACATACTTCCTCTGGTTTAACCAGAGCTTCCTCTTTGCCCAATCTCTTTTAATTTCCATGCCAAAATATAGTTTGCAGCACCGAGATCTTTCATGTTGAATTTGGAGGACAATTGGGTCTTCAAATCTTGGATAATTTCTTTGTCATTTCCAACCAACAACATATCATCTACATACAAGACCAGATAAATAACACGGTCACCAATTAATTTAAAATACACACAGTGATCTGCTTTGCTCCTGGTGAAGCCAAGTCTCCTTATAAATGTATCAAATTTCTGATACCACATCCTTGGTGACTTTTTTAACCCATACAAAGTCTTCTTTAACTTGCATACCAGTTATTTCTTACCCTTCACCACAAATCCTTCAGGTTGCTTCATGTAGATCTCCTCTTCCAGATCCCCGTGAAGAAATGTTGTCTTCACATCTATCTGTTCTACCTCAAAATCAAAAGCATCAATAACAGATAAAAGTAATCTAATAGAAGTTATCTTGGCAACAGGAGAAAAAATATCACCAAAATCAATTCCTGGCACCTGGGAATAACCTTTTCCTACCAACCGAGCTTTGTATTTCTCCACCTTTCCTTTTACATTTGTCTTCTTCTTGAACATCCATTCGCTGCTAATGGGCTTCCTTCCAGCCGATAACTCCACCAGATCTCAAGCCTCATTTTTGTGCAAAGATGCCATTTCATTAACCATGGCCTCTTTCTAGAGTTTTCCATCCTCTGAATCTACTGCTTCCTTCACAATTCTGGGATCATCATTAGTAATAGATAAATCAAAATTTGAACAGAAAGCAGATGGACTATACCTTTTTGGCTGCCTTCTTTCTCGAATTGATCTTCTCACACCCGGAGTTTGTGGCTCTTCATCTTCTAATTCCTCCTCTGCTATGGAGTCTGATTCTTCCTCCTTTAGCTCAAACTCTATCTTCTTATGTTCTTTTGGTTGGAATTCATGTTTAATAACATCTTTCACCTCTCTGAACACCACATCTCGGATGTACACAACCTTCTTTGTTGTTGGATTCCAAAGCTTATAACCCTTTAAACCATCCTTATACCCAATAAGGATGCACTCTTTAGATTTACTATCCAACTTGGTTCGTTTCTCCTTTGCAACATGTACATATGCATCACATCCAAATACCCTCAGATGTGAAAGAGAGGGTTTCTTACCAGTCCATACCTCTTGTGGAGTCTTATCCTCCAACATTGATGAAGGTGATCGTTGACCAAGTAACATGCAGTATCCACCGCCTCTGCCCAGAATTCCTGTCCTAACCCGGCACCACTGAGCATTCTTCTTGCCCTTTCCATCAACGTCTTGTTCATTCTTTCTGCGACTCCATTTTGCTGAGGTGTATATGGAGTAGTCTTCTGCCGTGCTATACCACACTTCTTACAAAATTCTTCAAATTCCTTGCTGCAAAATTCTCCACCATTATCTGTCCTTGGCACCTTTATCTTCTTCTCTGTCTGATTTTCCACCAGAGCCTTAAATTCTTTAAGCCTATCAAAGACTTCAGATTTCT
>APFE030014482.1:876-11691 GCA_000404065.3 Pinus taeda | reverse complement strand
TAAATTTCTCGATCTCTATCTTTCCACTGCTCGCCATCTTCTTTCACCACCAGAATCAATCTCGTAGATCTCCCACTGAATAGGGTCTACCACAGGCCCGAGCGAAACCACTCAGCAACAAAGGCGTCCCCTTGAAGCCAAAACAACTTTGATACCAAATGTAGGTTTTAACCCCATAGAGGTGGGCTACTCGCCCCCCTCAAACCCCTTGGACAGGGGTGGTTGCTGCCCCCCCTGTGACCCCCTCGTTGTGCAATCGACGCAAACCCCCGGTTCACTACGTAGGTTAGACATGGAAAGAATATAACAGAACTCAAAAAATGTACTAGTTGAGCTACTAAATTTGACCAATTTTCAAATGGTTGATGTAGTCATGTTAAGATAATATATCTACTAAATTTGACCAATTTTCAAATGGTTAATGTAATCATGTTAAGATAATATGTGAAGTGAAAGTGGATAGTAGGAATGATAAAGTAAATAGGAGTGGAAGATGTTGAGATAGGTGTCTAGTGAAGTTTGAAATAGGATAATAGGCGAACAAGGGTTATTGAAAAAATGATGAGGGGTGAGTGCAAAAAAAATTGCCTCAGGGAGTTTGGTAGTGATAAGAGAAGTATGGTATGGAGTGTCAGGGAGGTTGGTAGTGATAGGAGAAGTATGGTATGGAGTGTGTGATGGGTGTTATGTTGTTAACATATATGTAGGAAAAATAATAGACTGTGTGTGCAAGTGGGTCTTATTGTAGCTCGTACAACAACCCCTAAAATTTTCACCATGTACATTTAAATTTTTTGGGTCCCCCTTTCTTTTCATTGTTTTCAGGGTCATTCTTGTTGCATTATTAAGAAAAATATCTTAAAACCTAATCATCACTGAATGCAGTCCTTGAATGAATATTCTTCATGGCTTGCTTAAGCAATAACTCCTACTGAAGATGAAAATCATGTATCTTTTAGAGGCATGCATGTTCAGGTAATCTTCGTCATGGCTTGCTTAAACAATAACTCCTACTGAAGATGGAAATCATGTATCTTTTAGAGGTATGCTTGTTCAGGTAATCTTCGTCATGGCTTGCTTAAGCAATAACTCCTACTGAAGATGGCAATCATGGCTCTTGTTTCATTTCTATCAACACTAGAGTCCCTGATGCCACGCATAGTGAAGTATTTGGCCATTGCCTCTCCACTCACACAAAAGAAAGAGATGAACAACCAACCTAACTACTATTCTTTTAAGGGAGTGTATTGTATTATAAAAAGCAGCCTGGGACAACAAAAGTGCCTCCATTTCCTTGCTTTGGGAGCTTGAGATTCCCCTCCACTGTCTCTATGGATTGAAAGAGTAGTGATGATAAACTACTAAAAATGAGTAGAATTTTGATACTACCACCGTAATTTATTTTGCAAGCAATAATTGATATGAAATGTTTAGAGCCATTAACACCATTATGCAACATGGATAGCTCATTACAAAAATTGTACTGAAACACCAAAAACCCTAGGTTGAGGCTGAAAAACATTGGTCCTTTGCTTGTTCGTCACCCTCAAGGCAAAAACCCTAGGTTGAGGCTGAAAAACATTGGTCCTTTGCTTGTTCGTCACCCTCAAGGCATCTTGAAATTTGAGGTAGACGAGATGAAGTGTTTGAGCCGAGAGGCTCATTCTACAACCGAGTATGAGGGGATTTGTAAGTTTGTCCATCAATCCATGCCCCTTTAAAATAAAATTAAAAATTAAAAATTATGTTCTAAATAGAAAAATAATATAGGCTATAATTAAAAAAAATGAATATGCTCTAAAGTAATTAAAAGTAAAAAAAAATGTGTGAATGAGATGTTTAAATCTTATACTTTTCAAAAATATTTCAACAAGAGATTTAAATAAACTATTTAAATAAACTATTTGAAGATCTATGTTAACTAATTTATGTGGATATCAAATTCATATATATCTATATATAGAAAAAAATTAAGTTTTTATTGTTAAAATTTTTATTTGGTTCTATATATACTCTATTTAGCATTCAAAAATACAATTTAAACAATGAAAAATAACACATTATATTTTGCACTCTAAAAAAATTTGCACGTGAAGAAATTTGATCACTCTAGGCTCATGTTAGAACGGTACTTAAGATGAATCTATTTGCCAGATTTTGATTAAAATTAACCAAATAAATATCATAAAAAAAACTATGTTTAATCCCTCTAAGCTCATATTAGATCCATACTTAAGATAGATCTATACTAATTATAACTCTTTGCCAAATTTTAATTAAAATTAACCAAACAAATATCATAAAAAAACTATTTCATTTATAAATTACAATACACTATTACAATACCATAAATTATAAACCATAAAAAAAAAATCAACCAAAATAAAAAAATATATGCTATAAAGCAACTTAGTCCTGGTGTAATAATTAGCATGCATTTCTTGTATACTCAAAATTCAAATAACTATAACGCATAAAAATAATTACAAAATAAAAAAATAAAAAATATTAAAAACCTCTCATATAGGTAATTAAATATAAGTAATTAAACTCTCAAGGCGCCGGATGTCAGGATGGCCGAGTGGTGTCAGGGGCCATTTCTAATTGTGCATCTGTTAGGATGGTCGTGTGGTCTAAGGCGCCAGGCTCAAATTCTTGTCCTCGATGGAGTGCGTGAGTTTAAATCCCTTTTGAGAAGTTCCAAACCTTTCACAGATAGATGATGTAGGCTTCAATCCGACTTCTCACACTGAAAGTTTTGAGCGTGGGTTTAAATCCCACTTCTGACCGTGAATGTTTATTACATTTTTATAAGTTCCAAGAACCCTCACAGGAGAGGACGTTTGCCTTGACATTTGAAAAGCTCCAAGAACCTTCCAGAAAGAGTCCTGCGAGAGGTCCCGAGTTCAATTCCCATTTCTGACGGTGAATATTTTAACATTCCAAAAGAATTTAGACACAGAATTTTCTCTAATGTTATGATTCTCGGATGTAGGCTTCAATCCGACTTCTCACACTGAAAGTTTTGAGCGTGGGTTTAAATCCCACTTCTGACCGTGAATGTTTATTACATTTTTATAAGTTCCAAGAACCCTCACAGGAGAGGACGTTTGCCTTGACATTTGAAAAGCTCCAAGAACCTTCCAGAAAGAGTCCTGCGAGAGGTCCCGAGTTCAATTCCCATTTCTGACGGTGAATATTTTAACATTCCAAAAGAATTTAGACACAGAATTTTGTCTAATGTTATGATTCTCGTTAACCGTTATGATTCTCATTAACATTCCAAAAGAATTTGGACACAGAATTTTGTCTAATGTTATGATTCTCATTAACCTTCCAAAAGAATTTAGACACAGAATTTTGTTTAATGGTATGATTCTTATTAATCGTTATGATTTTCATTAACGGTGTGACAAAGGTTGAGAGTTCAATTCCCATTGTCACTAACGGTGTGTGCTAGAGATTGCGAGTTCAATTCCCACTTTTGAATATTTTAACATTTTGAAGAGTTCCGATAACCTTTCACAGATAGATGGTGTGGGCTTCAATCCGGTTTCTCACACTGAAAGTTTTGAGCGCGAGTTTAAATCCCTCTTCTGACAGTGATGTGTAACATCTTTAGAAGTTCCAAGAATCCTCACAGAAGAGGACTTCTGACTCGAACGTTTGAAAAGTTCCAAGAACCTTTTACAGAAAGAGGGCGTGGGTTCAATTCAATTTATAACACTGAAAGTCATGTTTTGAAAAGGAATCCCCAAAAACGAATTTCATGTTTTAAATTCCACTTGCAGTGAACGGTTACCAGAAGGTCAACACGTATCTCAGGGCATTTGGTCTAGTGGTATGATTCTCGCTTAGGGTGCGAGAGGTCCCGAGTTCAATTCTCGGAATGCCCCCTTCTGCGCTTTGCAAAGCATTTGTTCTGTGTCGATAATCTTTAATTTTTTTTGTACTCTTAACTTTGAAGACTAACCCTTTAATTCTTCGTTCTCTTCTGTGAATGTCTCTGGACTATAGCTTTGAAGACTAACCCTTTAATTCTTAGTTCTCTTCTGTGAATGTCTTTGGCTCGACATGAATGATCGATTGTTTACATTCTGTTCGACTCGGATGGTGTAAATATCTTTATATTCGGCGTCCAACAACGAAATATGACATTCTTCCTCTGTTGTCTGTCACTGCTTTAGGGATTGTTGCATTGGTGGATTGGGGGAGATTGGTAGGGTTTGAAATCGACCGGGGTTAAATCTGGGGTCCTTTTTTATTTTTTCACTATGAAACTGTCATTTATTTAATTCATCACTGGCCTTTATTGATAACATCTTCCTCATTGCATTGTTCTAGGTTTCCCTGAGACATTGTACTGGCAAGCTGAGGGTGATTTGGCCCAGAATGAGGTGTGTTAAGCTGCCAATGCTTGGCAAAATGCCCTCATCTGTGACACATATTATACTTAAAATGTTGTTGTTCATAGTCCTCTCAAAATGTCCCAATGTTGGACAAGAATCAGACTTAAATTGTTGTTGTTCATAGTCCAGTAATTGCGGGAAACTTTGCCCATAACAGTGTAAAATAATACCTGTACCCATCTCAGCACAGATACGAGTACACGATATTAACATCCCTTTGTCCGGGTTGCTTCGGAAAATTTCCCAATTTTGACATATTTTAAAGTAGTTCTATTTCAAGAAATCTATAAAAGATGGGGAAGCAAACTCAACAATGTCGTGGATGTAGTTCTCCCATTTTTAAGGATGAATAAGTTCTCCCATTTTTAAGGATCAAGATGTGTGGAGTAGGAATGTTCAATATTGGTTTTTTTTAGTAAGGTTGTTATATTTTTTATTAATCAAAAAAATTATTAAATGAATAAATGATATGTATATAAAATGAATTGTAATTTTTTGGATATATGGTATGAATTATTGTAAACATATAAATTAAATGATTGATAAAGGTTAGATATCAATTTATAATAAGTATAATATGATGATGAGGATGATGATGGTTAATGTCCACTAAGACCAAACTTTGGTCTATCGGACTTAAAGAAACAAATTATTTAGTTTGATTTAAGATTTTATTCATATGCTCAAAAATCTTGGAGAGAAGCCTCCCGAGCTCACTATAATATACAATGTCTCTAATGCTAAATCAAGAGTTGAGATTACTTTTTATTCAAGTATAATATACAACGTCTCTATTGCTAAATCAAGAGTTGAGATTAGTTTTTATTATTTTAATTAAGTAAATTAATTAAAAAAATTGTTATATGAACAAATGCCATATCTATTAAATAGCAATTCAACATGCTCAAGATTCTTTCTTGGAACTGTCGGGGTTTTCCATGGAACAAAGGCCCCAAGCTAAGTTGGATCTCAAATGATGTTGATATTATTTTGCTTGTTGAAACTTGGGAGCACGAAGAATCTAAGGTCCCTCACATAGATGGCTTTACGCTATGGTCTACTTGGAACAATTGATCCTCCCGTAGAGGCATTGGGGGAATAGCTTGTTACATTAAGAAGAACATCTTCCCCCATGCTAGGATTTATAAAAACGACCCTTACAACCAATATAGTTGGATAGAGATCAGTGGCACTAATAATAAAAAGACCTACATAGCAATATGTTATTTTCCCCCCATCAATTCTAACTTCTATAAGAAGAAGAATCTAGATAAAAATAGTCCTTACAATGGTTTAGAGAATGATATTTTTAGCCTAAGAAATGAAGGTAATATCCTTTTAATAGGTGACTTTAATGCTCGAACTTCAAGCAACCAAGCTATTATTCTAAGCAATCATTCCAAGCCTAATCCTCTTTGGTTAGACGAAGACCCTACTCTAGCTAGTAGGTACAAAAGGAGCTCTAAAGATCTTGGGGAGAATTTGTTTGGGTTAGAGCTAGTCAAGTGCTGTAGTGCTCAAGATCTCATAATTTGCAACAATCTAAAGAAATGGCCCAATTCTAGCCAGATGACTTGCATCCATGGGCTTGGTAGCAGCATGGTAGACTATGTTATTTATGATCTCCCGTTATACAACGAAATAATAAATTTTGACATCTTAAATGAACACGAGCCTGATTCTGATCATAGGCCTTTACTTATAACTCTCAATTTTGTCATGCATAGAGATCCCATTGAAAATAATCCTTTAGCCAAAAGAACTTAATATTTGATAGAAATAAAAACGATCTCTTTCTAAATGAATTAAAAACTAATTTGCTTCCTTTATCTAGTATAGACAACATAAAAGACCTCTATCATAATTTTACTACAACCCTCTCATATTTTATTAACAAGTTCTCAATTGAAGTTTCAAATAATAAAAGAATTAGCAAAACCAACCCTTGGTATGAGAAAGATTGTAAAAGTGCGAGGAGATCAATTAAGGAAGTTGTTGATGAATCTCTTAGAATGGACAAGATAAAAATATACAAAGCCCTAACTAAAAGGAAAAAGAGGCAATACATTCGTCAAAGACAAGAGAACCTCTTACACCTCTCTAAGGTAGCTCCTAAGAAATTTTGGAGGTAGATTCTGACTAGGAAAACTAAAGATAATAATAAAATTTCTCTACACGATTGGAATTACTATCTTAAAAAGCTTTATGAATCTCCAAATGTCATGGATAACTTTGAAACCCTGCACACAACGAAAGAAGTTTTCTCTTT
This sequence comes from Pinus taeda, assembly GCA_000404065.3. Taxonomy (NCBI): domain Eukaryota; kingdom Viridiplantae; phylum Streptophyta; class Pinopsida; order Pinales; family Pinaceae; genus Pinus; species Pinus taeda. The sequence goes on along the minus strand of APFE030014482.1, from coordinate 5,013 downwards.
AGAAGACATTGAGTTTGGGATTAATCACTTGGCTAATGGGAAAGCTAAGGACATTGAAGGTTACCAGGCAGAAATCTTAAAAATTGGAGGTCCTGTCCTCATCCCCCACATCCACAAGGTTTTCAATCAAGTAGTCAAGCAAGGGTTCCCTAAACCATGGACTGAGAGCCTCATTATCCCTATTTTTAAAAGTGGGGATACAAATAACCCCTCTAATTATCGAACAATTATGATCAGCCCTCTCTTAACCAAGTTATATGGTAGTATTATGGAAAAGAAGTTGAGCATATGGCTTGAAAGTGAAGGTAAACGGGCTAAAGGCCAAGCGGGTTTCAGAAGGCATCACTCGACAACAGACCACCTCATTATGCTTAGGATCATTGTGGAGGAATGTTGTAATAATAAATCCAATCTCTTTTGTTGCTTTGTGGACTTTAGAAAGGCTTTTGATACGGTTCCTAGAAACAACCTTTGGGATAGATTAGAAGAGCTAAAGGTTCCTTTCGAGTTAAGAGCTGTCGCTATAAGGTTATACGAGAATGTAATTTCCAAGCTAAAGAGCAATGAGGGGTGGTCAAAAGATATTAAGTGTATTATCAAAGTTAAACAAGGTTGCCCCATCTCCCCTACCCTATTTGGAATTTACATCGACAAGCTCGAAGGTTATTTAAAGGAAGCAGGATGTGCTGGCATGATCTTAGCTGGGATAGTTGTCATCCTTCTTCTCTATGCTGACGATATTGTTCTTCTCGCAAGGTGCCCATCTGATCTTGATAAGCAACTCAGGCTTCTTAAGGATTTCTGCTCTACCATGGGTATGATTGTTAACACTGACAAAACAAAAGTTATGATTATCAAATCCAAGAAGGACACTTATGCTATTTTTATGTATGATAGTAATAGTCACTAAGCCTCTCCCTTGTCATACCACCTAGTTTCGGCTCAGTCAGTGGATCATCATGCATCATCTTAGACTAGGGGTTTATTAGACTGATGTCTTCTTGTCATGAGTGGATTGCAGATGCGGGAACCCCATCATGCTATGGAAAGATGATGAAGAATGGGATGGAGAAGGAGGACATGCTAGAAGACACATAAGGATCCGAGGAGAAATGATGATCATCACACAAGAAGATGAAAGAAAAATAGATTACAACAAAATACCAAAGATCAAGACCGCATGAAGACTCCATCTGATTGACAACCCTTTGGAGGGTAGATATGAAGAACAAAGCATATCTTGCATGAAGATGAAGCATTGGATACATATTTTATTCAAGACAAAAGGAAAGATGCAACAAGAAGGACAACTTGGCATTGCCATGCCATCATGCAATCCACATCATTAGTGTCATGTCATGTCATGTCACAAGTCATCATATGCGAGATGATTATTGTGGATTATGTAATTAGCTATTGAAAATGTATTGTAAAGTGGAAGTTTAAAGGACATGTTCAGAATATGAAGAGTCGTGTAAAGTTGAAAAGCCATAGGAAGTTAAACAATCATGAGGGTAGTCAAAGAGTCACAAGGAAGGTGAAGCATCACCTCTTGGTTATATATACACCCTCTTATGAGAAATGGACTTTTCACCTTGGCTCCTCCCATAAGGCATTAGAGAGACATACTAGTTCTTCTGGGGAGCAAGGAGTGGGTCCAACACTCCACTATTGGAGTTAGTGGTGTTCATTGTATACATGTGTCTTGGAAATTTTACTTAATATCATAAGCCTTATGCCCAACACGTTTGTCATGCATGGATTATGAATATTTGTAAGACTATTTTGTGAATGTTTGTAATTAATGTTTGCTTTCATCTGTGCTAAAGTAGTTGAACTATTTCGGTTATTTTTGTTCTTATCATATTGAGAATGTGTTGTAATGGTAATTATCGTTGTTGCATCCTCGTGAACTATTACGTTGGATATTAGACAGATCTTTATTGTTGTAATGGTTGCAATGACCATCACATATTTTTGGACTATTCCGCTGGATGTTGAGCCAATTCTTCTTGCTTATGTGTGTCTCTATTAGGGTGGTACTATTACCTCTCTCTTAGAGGCTCACTTCTCTTCTCCATCTATAGTTAAATAGATTTGACACAAATATGACTAAACACTCACTAGGCACACCCCCTTGATTTTTGAAGCCACATTTTCACTCCTATATCTTGCTGACAGTTAGAGCCAAGGAAAATTTGTAAGAATATATGACAGTCAGGCCAATGCCCCAAATGGGGATCCTATTCCAAATGGGGTGAGGTCTAATTGGGACATCACATTGGGCATACCCTCGGTTGAAAAATTTCTAGCACCATCAACATATCCAATGGTTAATATTTTCCTCCACTTTTGCATTTGATATGAAATGCATCTCCACCCTAGTCTCAATTTCCACCACTATTATTTCCTCTTATGTAGAATGAGATGTATGCTCCCAATAACGAACAACAAAGGCTTCAACATTGAATTGAGCCTTTGAATTGGGGGGATTCCTTCCCCCACACCATCCACAATGTCCATGAGAGGAGATGGGATTTGGCATGATGAGGAGTGGCTAAAGACAAGGGGGGTGAGTATATGACTTGCAAGGAAATGAAGATGTAGAGAAACCAAATTTAGTGAAAGCCACCAACTGATTGGAAACATAGGGATGGATTGGGAAATCCAAACTAGGTGGTGGCACTCAAGGAGGTAGGGAAACATAAAACAAGAAATCAATTTGAGGGGGTGGGGGTGGAGTGGAATAGGGATGACAAAGAGAGAAAGCTTCCCAATTTCCTTGGGTATAGAGAATTTTGAGTAAGGATAAAATTTTAAACTTAGGACCAAGGAGGGACAAATGAAGCATACCCAAATAACAAGGAGAATTGGATGCCCCAACGAAAATGCATAACTTTTAATTCCAAACAGTTGGAAAGTTGAAATTATTGTCATCATGGTTGAGGATGGAGCTAGAGCTAAATTGCAATAATGAGCAAGTGCAAGAGTAGAAATACGTGAATATATATTAAACTTGAGGTGATGGACCTTAATGTCTTCTGAATTCATTTCAACTACAAGGTTTGTATGATTAATCTGGGCGTATTGAGATCATGATTGTAGGAAGTGATAACGTCTTAGGAAGGAACATTAGTGCATGGGAGATCCATAGAAAGAACCCACAGTGGGGGAAAGACGATATATATATATATATATATATATAGATGCCACGGGAAAAAAAATCATAATTGTATTCAACTTGAACGAGGAACAAAATCACATTTTGTAGATGCTAAAAGTATTTAGTAATATAAGCCTTTCGACTTATGAGAAATAAAAATGGAAAACTATTAAAATTACATAAAATATGCTGAAGTTAGGTATGAGAAAAATCCCTTAACTTCTCCTTTTTCCTTTCTTTTTCTAAACCTTTGGCCGCCCCCTAGGGTTGAGATCAACCAATACCACTCCTAGTTCATTTCCAACTATATGCATGGAGACTTATTGCATTTGAAACTAAAACACCTACATTGCACCAAATTGAAAAATGAATACATACATGTAACAATGATGTTATAATTATCATTATCAATGTAAAAAAAATGAAAAAGTGTCACTTAACCTTGTGTATGATGGGTAGGGGGTTATGTTCACTATCTATAAGCACAACTTGGTATTCAATAGTTTGAAAGTGCTAGAAAATTATATATTACAGAGCAATGGAACACATAAAATATTGTAGAAATATAAATACAGAAAACACATAAAACAAGAGAGACATAGATATACGTGGTTCACCCAGTTTGGGGTACATCCACAGAGAAACAGCCAGTCCTTCTTTTATTATATTATCCAGCAAACTGAAGAGATACAACCTATAGCAGATCTGTTGTAACTCCCTCTTCGCTCTCAATCTCCTCTCTTTTCCTCATTCAAAATATACATATCCATAGATACAATACAGTTCCCTCATATATAGTGAGGGGTTGCCTTCTAGGGCAAAAAACCCTAAATTAAACATAACTTCTACCGTTAGATCTTCGCCTAATGAATGGCCCAGATTGACTAGAAATTGCTATACTTTTACAAGGAAATTTTACATCTATTCTTAGCTTCGGGGGCGCTACCCCCGAAACCCTCTGCCGGGGGGGGGGG
>APFE030014460.1:0-13336 GCA_000404065.3 Pinus taeda | reverse complement strand
GGTTATGAAATAAATATAAAAAGAGGTTTTATTTATTTACCATACCTCTAGTTTATTTATATTTTTATTAATTTACCATACCTCCACTTTATTTATATTTTATTTATTGGGACCAAAGACAACCTCCCAAACCAAAAAATGGGCGATTGCAAACGAATTTAACATTGCAAAGCAGAAAATCCGACGATTGCAATGGAATATAACCTCCCAAACCAGGCAAATCAATTCAATAGTTTATCTGCCCCTTTTTTTGATTTCCTTACCATTTAGTAATTTTGTCAAACACTTTGTTGGTAAATAAATATGAACAACAAACAACAATTAAACCAGCAATATTAACATAATAATTGGTAAGGAAAATCTTTTCTATTTAAGTAAACTCAATTACCAATATGAAAAATACGATTATCATGTTTATTAATGCCACAGGAAAAAATGTTTTTGCTAACAAATAATTTCCACCACAACAATAAAATCAACCAATTTTTTTATTAATAGTGATCATGAAAATTACATGTTGGGCAACTTATTTAATATGCATAAATTTGTTTTGTGGAACCTGTAGATAACTCCTACAAATGGCATGATTTGGCTAGTTGAATAATGCTACTCCAATAAACGGTGACCTCTCTAGAAGAATTGTGATCTCATACAAAAGCCCATTGAGATACTCAAGAAAACACATAATTGTTGCAAATGGATAAGTTGATTCCCCCTCAAGCTCCATGTTCCTTGGAAAAATCACTGTCACGATATGACTCTAGAAACTGAAACGATTTGGATTAGATGAAGAATATGGCCTCTAAGAAAATCAATGCTTCCTCCTCAATGGAATATTATCCTCCAAGAGAATTCAATCTCAGAATTACGAGTTGCTGGAACTAGATAAGTCACTACTCCCTCAAGCGTCCACGATAAACGAACTTCTTCGATTGAGCACCTGTAAGAAATTTGGATGATTCCTCCTCTTTCACTAGTAGGGTGGATATGTAGTGTAGGATCATCAACTCTAACCAATTCATTTTTGTCTAGACCTAAAAAGGGTTCATGAAATTTTCCCCTGGGAAAGAAATTTCCGTCAAATGTAATTTGTATAAACTAGAAATAGGGGGTTTTAGTGTAAATACAAGTGTCCTAATTCTAAAATAATCTAGAGTTGTTGGGATAGTAGTTTGTTTGATGAGCTAGTGTTTTGGACCAATTAGGCATTTCTAAAAAAACAAATGTCATGATGGGGTGTTAATTTTTTTTTAGGAGTTGGGATAGATGTCCAAACTGTGTTTGTTTCTGTTAGGACAATTTATAGTTTATAGAAGAGTATGTATGTCTGTGTATAGTTAGAGGAGTTCAATGAAGAGCTCAAGGAATGGAAAGAGTATCAGGGGTCAAGCCAAAAAAACTAAAGGAGGATCATGAGAGCTTAAAGTTCGACAACAAACGATGTAACAGTCCTCGGTAGATACATATTTTTGAATTTAATAGAATCCAAGTTTATTTATTTAATTTTTATATGTTTAATTTCCTCTATCTGAATATATGTTAATGTATTGTTTGAAGGGAAAGGGTCTTTGTGTCATTCAAATAAACATTGTAGGTATTCTTAGCTGAATGCATTATTCTGGTTGGAGATTGAGAACCAAAAAACCTTCTGTCCATAATAACATTATAGTTCTAAAATTCAAGATGAGGAGGTATGATAAACAAGAGAACTATTAGAGACTAGGGTTGAGATTCCTATGTGTGGATTTGGTGTTAGAGTGGTGGAGTGAAATATTTAAGGGGCTAAGAGGACTAGTTAAAATGTAGAATCAAAGCTTGTAGGCATAGTTCGAAGTTGCGGGAGGTGAACAAGTTATGCCATGCAAATGAAATTCAAGCTCGATGTGAAAACCAAGTAGACAATGTAGAAGTCCTCATCAACGTTTGACTTAACAACATTGAGGAGAAATGAGGGTCCCAACTAAAGTGACACACATAACATTGGGCCAAATCCCCAGATAGGAAATTAAAACGTTAGTGAAAAGTAATTCGACATGGGAGCTAGTCTGTAGTAGATCCAAGCTTAACAAAATCCAGGTCCTTCGTAGAAATGTTTTGGAACATGATGAAACCAGTGTGGACCCCTCAGCCTCAGAAAGTGGGCAACTAAATTCATCTGTGCCTCATGACATTTGAGCCTCACTATACATGGATCGTGGATGATTGGATAGCGCAAACACAGAAGCGACAATAACACATGATTTTGTGGCTTTAACCCATTTTCGGTTATTACAAGAAACTACTGATTTGCATGGGTGGAAGGTTAAGAAAATTTTTGTTAGAGTGATCGATTCCAGCCATTGGTCTCCCCAGATAATGAAGGATATACATATACAGCTAAGAACTGGGACATTTAATGGCTTTGCACAAAGAGAATTTAGTTTTGGGATGAAACAACCACGCTAAGAATTACATTGACGGATAAATCATATTTCAAGAATGTTGGTTGCGTTAAGAGTGAGATAAAGAAAAAAATTGATCATGTGGTATCAAAGCAAAAATACGCTCCTTGGGAATAAATTTGAAAGGAACTCGTCGTAAGAAAATTCCAGTGAGTAAAAGAAATCTAAGATTGTTGTGAAGGAGAAAAGATCAAGAAGAATGGTTTTGAAGAAGAAAAGACACAAAGAAAGAGAAGACCGAGGATAGTTTGTGACAAAAGAATAACAGAGAGATTAGTGGTAGAGAAACCTGAGAAATTTTTAGGAAAAAGAACCAAGAAAGGAGGAGATTGAGACACCAAGATGCAAAACATACGAGAGGACTTGGAACAAATTAAAGAAGTACTAGCGAAGGGGAAGAGTTTGGAAAGTTACTCAAGCGAGGACTACAAAAATTTGAAAATATCAGCATGAGGAAACTTTATAGGTAATTTGATTTAGGTGGTTCAAGAAATGCTCAAAATTTAGAAATGGCTCAAAAATCAAAGTTCTCAGATTTCACCCAAACTATGACCAGATTGTAGTGCTCGTTGTCCTAATTCCAACGGTGAAAATGACTCTTCAATAAGATTTCGTCTACTCAAGATATTCATGGTCAAAGTTTTGGTCAAACTAGGCCTATTGACAACAACTAACAAGGAAACAATTTGGTATTTATTGGCACCTGAATTCTAGCCATCGGAAGGAGCGAATTTTTTGCCTCTTTAAATTTGTCAATCACCTTAAAAATTCAATGAAATTGTTTTTGAAAAGTTTGTATATATATATATATTAAAAAAATGGTCGATTGACTAGCAGTGAAATCCATCCAACCAATCTCTATGTTATATTATATATAATATAAAAAAAAAAAGGAAAGTGGGTTGGTGGGCCACAACCCCCGCCAACCATATGCCCCATATATAATATGTATGGAGGGGCCAATGAGATTTGAACCCACCTGGCCTGCCGATCAGCTCACCCATAGGCACCCCCAATGCAAACAGTAAAAATAAACGCCACCCATTTCAAAACGTCCATGCATAAATATAAGGGGCTGACAAGAATCGAACCTGGCTAACCGGTTTTGCCGACCCGCACAAGGGGCGGTCCCACTCAACGGTCAACATAAAACCACACTCCAAAACATCACATGCCACAAAAATTTAAACGTGCCAACCCGCCAAGAAATGACACCACAAGGAATTGACCCTGGGTCTCCTGGGTGAAAATTGGAGCTGGAACTGTTACACCAAGTGGCGGGCCTTAAAAAGTCTGCCCACTCAAACATCATTTAAACTCAAATTTCCCATTCGATTAGAGGCCGAGGATGAGCAGCAAAACCAGGTACAGAGAGGAACCCAACCTAAGTGCAGGGATATTTTTTGAGACGAATATATTCTAGGGGAATATTCCTGAAAAATATTCCATAAAATCTTCTATGCAGAATCAGTGAAGAATCTATAAGATTCCCTAGAGGGTGATTTTTAATAGTGTCAGATTCATGCCAAGTTTATACTTAAGAAAGTCAGATTTCGTAGGGAATGTGACAATGTGATTAGTTTCCTCATCTAAGTAGTAAAATTTTAGGCAACCAGCAGTGATGAATCTTTTCAAAACCTTGAGGAATATTTAGATTCCCTTGGAGGCTGATTTTTGACAGAGGCAGAATCATGCTGACTTTATAGTCATTTTTCTCAAATTTTGCAAGGAGTGCAGCAGTGTACTCAGAATTTTCATCCGAGCAGTGGATTTTTCTCCCATCTCCAGGAAAGAATCTTTAGGGGAACATTTGAGATTCTCAAGGGTCCAAATTTTAACTGTGTCAGAAAGGGGCCAAGTTTACAATGGCTTGACATGATTTCACACCAAGAATTCAATAATGATTTCCATTTCTGCATTAAAGTTTTGCAATTTCAGGCCATCCCCGAAATTGGAGGTATATGATGCAGTGATGCCATGTCTTTCTTTTGATTTGTTGATATGATGATTTTGTTGTTGAGGTCCTTGTTACTATTATGTTGAAGGATACTTGTATGCCACGTCATGTGAGAATTTATTATATTTTCTTGCTAAAGGAGGGCCCATATGAATGAGAGTTCCTATAGGAGGACGTCTCGTGGATAGACATACCACTTTAGCTTACAGATTTTTTTCCTTGTAATGAAAAAGAATATACCATGTACATCATCATCATTTTGCAGCATTTAATGAAACGACCTATCCACTCTTGACACAGGCCCTGGGGACATAACCCACACTGGGTGAACTTCGTTATCAATGTGTGTGTGTGTGTGTGTTATTTGATTTGATGGCTACCATTATGTTTCATCTTCTTTAAACTATACAGATGTGGTTTTTCATACTCTTTCATATGCAATTATGCTAACATCATAGAAGTAAAAGATATTGGTTAATTCTAGTAGCTGAGAGATCCGGATCAAGTTTGGTATTAGAGTGATCTTCTTGCTGATGCGAATTGCATTGTTGACCATGCAACATGAAAGAAAATGGAGGATGACAGAGATATCTATGAGGCACTCTACAAGACATAAAAAAATGGTAAATTTAATGGATGCAGATTATGAGGAGAAAATTGCAAGAGAGGAACAAGAGAAAGAAAGAGCAGAGGAAGATGGAAGATGATAAATCTCCATATTCTAGTGATTATTCATCTTCTTCATCGTCTTCTCATAATTCAGATGAGGAAATCAATCAGAACCTTCAAGCAGAGAATTATGAATTGAGGAGACTTCTACGAGAAGAAAAAGAGAATAAGCAGAGATTGCAGCTTCAATTATGAGCCATGGAAAAGGTCTTGGAAAAGATGAAGTGCAACGAAGGCTTAGTGAAGCCATCATCATCTACTTCAGAATCAACAATTGAGGTAAACAATGTTGAACGTTCTTTAGTTTCATTTTCACAGGATGTTATTTCTGTTGGAAGCCTTGAGTTACCCATTTCAGGAACCAACTTGAGACTCCTTACCAAGATGGGATACATAGTAGGAGAGTTCTCAAAGGTAGCAGAAGTTTCCAAGGCATTTTCAAAGACATTAGGGAAAGAGGATGATTGGAACACATCATAATCCTCCCATGAAAATGCACATTGCAGAGGAAGAGCTAAGGCAAGCTCTCATTGTCAGGATCACACCAGAGACAACCAATTGAGGTATAAAAAGTCTCGGTACTCTAAAGTTCATTTTGATTACAAGAATATTGTTAATGATGAGCATAAAGCATGGCGTTGAAAACCATGTAGTTTTTGTGGTTTGCATAACCATGTGGTTATTCAGTGCTAGAAGAGAATGGCAACAAGAAAGATGATGAGATGTGAAATGCCTTCTCCACATCAAGGAAGGAAGAAAGTTAGGCAGGTCTAGAGGAAGAATACTTTTTTCAATCATTACGAAATAGGTGGACATCAAAGAGCCATTGGAGGCACCATCCAGAGGAGCATCTCAATGACAAAACCCCTGTGTAGGTACTAGTTGGAAAAGTTGTTCAACAAGAAAATCCACCACAAGGAGATGATGATCCATTCACTTTGATGAATGAGAGATGGTTTTATTAGATATGGTAACTTTTCATGGCCACATTTTGTAAATCATGTGTTGCAATATAATTGTAAAAGTGATGATGTGTTTTCCATCGCTTATTAAAGCAATGATGATGCTTTGGAATTTTGTTGATAGTTGGGGTATTGGTTTCTATTATGATATACACTTGACCAAAGAGTGTGTGTTATAAACTCTTGGAAAGTATGGGGATGCTTGGGTCATGATTGGTCATGTAATTGAGCATGTAGTTTTCAAATATTGTACTACAGGTTTCTAGAGGATGTAGGTGTCAGTTCATCACTTATGGCTCTGAAGAACAAGGGTGAAGGAGACAAAGGTGTGAACTATTAGGACACTTGCTCCATAAAAAATGTAACACAAAAGTTGCAGAGTATGTTCATGCTTTTGGAAGACCAAAATATCCTCAATGAGGAGGAATGATCTAGGTAACTCCAGAAATGCTCAAAATTTAGAAATGGCTCAGAAAAGGCTGAAAAATCAAAGTTTTCGAATTTCACCCAAACTAGGACTATATTGTAATGTTCATCATTCTTATTCCAATGACACAAATGAAACTCAAATCTGAGTTCATATTCTCAATATATTCGTGGTCAAAGTTTTGGTCAAACTAGACCTAGTGGTAGTGACTAACGAGGCAACAATTTGGCATTTACCGCACCCGGATTCTGTTTGCCAGAATGGGTGAATTCATTGCCTCTTTAATTTTGCCAATGACCCTAAAACTTTGGTATAATTTTTTTGAATAGATTGTTTATAAAAGAAAAAAATATATATTAAAAAAGGGTCAGTTGACCAACGGTCAATTCTAGCCAATCGAGCCTCGTGTCATATTATATATAATATAAAAAAAATCAAACGAAAGTGGGTTGGTGGGCTATCACCCCCACCAACTATATGCCCCATATATAATACGTATGGAGGGGCCGACGAGATTTGACCCTGCTGGCCGTCCCACCCATGGGCGACCCCAATACAAATGGTCAACTTTAAATAACCGCCACAGGTGGCCCCACTCAATGGTCATCATAAAACCACACACCAAAACATCACATGCTAGCAAAACTTAAACGTGCCAACCCATAAGGAAAATTCACCACAGGGAATCAATCCCGGGTCTCCCAGGTGCAAAATGGCATTGGAACCATTACACCAAGTGGTGGGCCTTGAAAGGGTCACCCACTCAAACATTATTTAAACTCAAATTTCCCATTCGATCAGAGGTCAAGGATGAACAACGAAACCAGGTTCAAAAAGTAACGCAACTAAGGAGTGGGAACACTTTTTTGAACGGGTGTATTCTAGGGGAATATTCCACAGAATATTCCATGTAGAATCAATGAGGAATCTAAAACGTTCCCTGGAAGGTTATTTTTCATAGTGTCCGATTCATGCCAAGTTTATACTAAAAAGAACCAGGATTACGCAGGGAACGTGATGGTGTGACCATTTTCCTCATATGATCAGTAGAATTTCAGGTAGTCAACAGTGAGGAATCTTTGCAAAATCTTGAGGAATCGTTAGATTCCCTTGTAGGTTGATTTTGTATAGAGGCATAATGATGCCAACTTTATAGTCATTTTTCTTCGAATTTTGCAAGGAGTGCAATGGTGTACTCAGAATTTTCATTCAAGCATATTTTTCACCCATCTCTAGGCAGGAACCTTTGGGGGAATCTTTGAGAAATCCATATTTTGACAGTGTCAAAAAGGGGACAAGTTTGCAGTCGTTCGACATGATTTCATGCCACGAATTCAACAGTGATTTCCATTTCTGCAGCAAATCTTTGCAATTTTAGGTCATCCTCGAAAGTGGAGGTATATGATGCAGTGATGCCATGTCTTTCTTTTGATTTGCTGAGATGATGATTTATTTTTTTTTACATCCTTGTTACCATTATGTTGAAGGATACATGTCATTTGAGAATTTATTATCTTGTCATGCTAAATGAGGACCCATGTGAATGATAGTTCCTATAGGAGGATGTCTCATGGAGAGACGTGCCACTCTAGTTGAGGGATTTTGTCCTTGTAATGACAAATAAAAAACCATGTACACCATTATCATATTCCAACATTTAATGAAGCGACCTCCCCACTCTTGACACCTGGCCTAGAGATGTAATCCACACTGGGTGAACTCCATTATCAATGTGTGTGTGTTCTTTAATCTGATGGTTGTCATTATGTTTCGTCTTCTTTAAAGTATGCAAATGTGGTTTTTCATACTCTTTTGCATGCAATTCTGCTAATATCACATGAGTAAAAGATGTTGGTTAATTCTGGTGGTTGAGAGATCTGGATCATAATTGGTCTTTAAATTTTATTTTAATTTTTCTAGAAGCTAACAAGTGCACATGTAACAATAGTGAAAGGAGATATGGTGACGTTGATTACAACTTAGGGAGTAATAACATAAAATAAGTAGTGTTTTTAATGAATGTGGTGAAGAACCCTCATAGTAGAGAGGTTACAGAAAGAGAGAGAAGTTCCAGGTGAGGCTGGAAGAAAGCACGAGACAAAAGAAGTCCTCAAGAAAGTAAAGATAATAAGTGAGGTTCTCGAGAGGTGAGCAGAGTGCAATAGCCAGAGGAGAAAATGACGCTTTGGAGGTTGTAGAGGAGGTGAATCTATCATACCAAAAGGCCAAGCTAGAGGAGAGAAGCTTGGTGAGGTGTCTTATCAAGGTTTGTTTGCAGCTCATAGTGAGCATGGAGGAGCTTAGAGAGAAGGAGATGACCAATCATGGTCATGATAAGGGTTCAGGACAAGGCCACAAGAGAAATGAGAAAGATGTTGAATCAGATGGTATCAGGGGAAGAAAGTTAAGCCAAGAGGATTTTGATAGAGAAATGGCTTAGTTGAAAGAGAGACTCATTGTAATAAGCATGTTTCTACAAGAGAGGGAGAAGGAAGACCAGAGATATGGATGGGATATGAAGAATACGATCCAATGGCTTGTTCGACAACTTTATGCTAGGAAGTTGAGAAGAAAGCTAAGGAATTTGTTGAATTCTCTATTGAGAAATGGAAAAATTAGAGTAGATGAGTGTGAAGAGAAAGAGGTACTTCACTACTGTGAACTATAGAAAGGAATACCCTTGGTGAAGAGGAAGATGATGATGTTGATAAGAGATATATTAAGAGTTTCGTAGATTGTTTGGAGAGTGAATATGAACATGAATATTTGATGCTATAGGTATCAAATGAGACCATAGGGCACAAATGAGGCCATTGGGCATAAAAATAGTGTGGTTTCTTTACATTAGTCTGAGATGTAAATCAATCTTGAATTGTGGTTTATTAACAAAGTAAGTGTAAAGAATAGCTTTGGAAACATCGATTTTAAGAGGAAATGTGTTGAAATAAGTCATTTTTGGTAGCCTTTAATTCACACAAGAGCTTGCATTCAAAAATAAACATTCATACAACCTTTATTATTTGAGGGAAAAAAATATGTGGCTACTAGGACAACACACAACAAAGCAACAACCCAATAATTTCTTGCAAACAGTTCTAAACATAGTTTAGAAACTTTCTTGTAGGATAGGATTGTGTTTAGAAACTTGTTAAATGTGACACATAGGAATAATATCAAAGGCAATCTACTTCACCTTCAAGACAAAACTAGAAGGTTTTCATCCACAATAAATGTGTCCCTGATTCATACCACATGAAGTAAAGGTTCACAGACTTCTTAATTATTTATAAAGGGATGTTGTTTTTAAGAAACATTAACTATAGGCTAAAGTTTAGCACCAAGAGTTATTTCTTTAGACAGTTAAGTGGCAGAGAGAGGAGAAAATAAATGCCAACACTGAACAAGAGTATTTTAGCAACTATCTTTGGAAGTTAGCATAAACAACAATCTTTTCACACTAAAAGCTCATCCAAAACAACAAGAAAAACCACCCAAACATAAAAGTAAAACCATTCATAATTAGGTCAAATATATCATTTTTTTCTTAGGGACAATAGAACGGTATCTAAAAAATCCCAAAATCTTCCTAAGACAGATTGGGAATAGCTTGGAAGTCCCAAGTCCCCAATGAAGTCCCCAAAAAATTGGGGATGTTCCCAACCCCTGTAAAAGTCCCCGGTATGCTAGAACATCAAGTACGAGGGATTTTTGGATGGGGACATGTCCCTGTGCAACATAGGATTAAATCAATAACAAATTTTAAGTGAATTTAGTGGAATAAATCTTTTCAAATTGGATTCCATCTTTGTTGTATTTTACTCCACCTATAACATGTTAAAAAGAGATGAAATAAATAATAAATCTTAAGTGAATTTGGTAAAATAAATATCTTCAAAAATTACAAAATTATTTGTAATATGGCGGAATTATTGATATTGAAGTGTGTTTCTCATAGCAAATTAAAAAAATATTAATTTTATAATGTATATTAATGTATGCTTTCACAATTTGCCATGGAAGCGATTTGACATATACTAACAAAGTAAAATGAAAAATATTAGCATGGAAAGGAAGGTGCTCACTCTTAGCTCTTGGTAGATCTAGTGTTAAGATGGATCTACCCTGGTTTAATCCTCCCTTTTAATAAGCTATATTCCACATGAATACCACGAGCAATACCATGGGTTTTCATAAACCTAGAACTCAAAAACCATAGGTAACTTGACCAGATCAAGTTTACTTTAACTATCCAACAAAAATTAATAATAAAAAATAATAACTTAGATTTTTATTTTAATATAAAATTTTTTAATATAAAGTTTATTTAATTTTATTTTATTTATTTTGACCAAGTTAAATATTTATAAGACATTAATACAGATATTGCCTTACAATATTCTATTATATTAGGCTAGAGAACATCTTTAATTTTTCATATTCATGAATAATCTAGATATATATATTTTTATATTATTAATTTTAATATTTATATTTTTATATTCAATTTAATATTTAATACCTTACTTTCCTCGGATGTTTTACTTTATCTTTTGTTTTTGGCTTGGATGTTTGACTTTGTCTTTTTGGTTTGAGATTAGAGTAAGAAGATAGTTTTTTGTTTTTTTTTTTTTTTTTTTAAATAAATTTGGTTTAGATAAAAGTAATTAAGTGTTTGAATTGCTTACAATTAACATATTTATGATTTATTCTTCTCTACTTATCCTAAATATGGACTATGATATTAAGTTACCAAAATTCCACTGTTTGATATCAAATCTAGTCTATCTAGAAAATAAGATTACTAATAATTAAGTGTTAGAAATTGCACATGTTTTTTCTAAACTCTACCTAGAAGAAATAAAACCATTAATAAAATGCTTGTTGTCCATTTAGTCTAGGACTATTGTAATTGATATGCGTTGGAATATGAGCCTGTTGTAGGGACTAAAAAAGATTTAACCAAAGTCCTAATTTTTATCTTGTAATTTAGTTTTTGTTGAGCCTCTTAAACATTGAAACGATTTCTGGTTAGTGAATCAAACATTCAGAGTTCTTATTTGGCCTCTTCCCGAAGCGGAGAGGCACTATTGCACCAAAAACTTAGCTTGAAAATGCATATTATCAAGTCATTTTTCTATAATCTACTAATACTATCATTACTTGGGATAAGCTTAAATGTTTGAGTAAATACCATGTAAGTCAGTTCATTGAATTTCCAGGGAGCAATAACGACATGAGAGGGGCTACGAATCGAATTTCTAAGTGGCAGTAGCGACATGAGAGGGGATAGAGAACAAACACATGTCCCGTACACGTGCTATCTCCATCAACACTTGGTTAGTTTTTTCCCACATTTGGTTAATTTTTCTCCCTATTTTCAGATATAACAAAGCAAACTCAGCAAAAGGATTAGGGAGGAAGCAATTCCCATACACGTGTTGTCTCCATCTCTCAACATTTGGTTAGTCTTTCCCATATTTTATTAATCTTTTCCCTATTTTCAGACATCTCAAAACAAGCTCAACAAAAGGAGGGGGGAGGAAGCAATTCTTTGTAGAAAGCACAAAGAATTCCAACAAGCATAAACACAGGCAAGAAGTTGAGGTGCATAGCACAGAGAATTCCAAGAAGCATAAACACATGCGAGAAGTTGAGGCGCATAACATAGATAATTCTAGCAACATCGACATAGGTGAGAATTTGAAGGCTTATGGTAGCTAGCATTACTTAGTTGTAATCATTGTTGGCCACCAAAGCAAAAGAATAACCACAAAACTTGCCTAAGGTCTTCAACTAAACAACCATATGACTTTCCTAAAGTTTTCAGCTAAGGTAACAAAATGGATTTCAATTTAGAAATTGAAAAAAAATAATGATATAGAGAAAAGCATTCTCACAATTATCAGAAAATAGGGTAAGAATGGTTATTCTTATCTTCCAGGAAGCCATCCACAAAATAGTTCAGAGAATCTCCTAGTCATTGTCTTGAGCTATGTCACTATCGTTGTCTTGAGTTGTGTCGTTGTGTCACTTTGCTTGTTGCAGTGGAGATGTACTTCATCATACTTGAGCTATGTCACTGTGCTTGTTGCGGGTGGAGATGTTATTCATCATACTTCATCCCTAGGATTAGGTTGGGACATTGACTGCTTTTTTCTTGCTTGAAGAAATATTTTTTTTTCTACTTCATATGTTGATTTCTTCTTAGTTCATAATTTCCTATGACTAGCTGTCGGTTTTGGATAAATTTGTGTACATACATTTTTTTTCTCCATCCTAGATTTCTTTGTTTTCTACTGCATATCTAACTTCCCTTAACTCCATGATTTTTTGTTTTCCTGTGAAGAAAGAAGAGATTGAAACTTCTCACTGAGATAGGTGAGCAAACCCAACCTATCATGCTTTCACTAACAAGAAAGATATCTAAGAAGCATCACATCTGGATTTTGAATAGAGGGGACACGTCAATGAAGAATTCAAAGGAGGATATGTAAGGAGCATCACATCTAGATTTTGAAAATATAAGACACGTTGACGAAGAATTCAAAGGAGGAAATTTCAATTGTTTCTTTCAACTGCTTCACTTTGGAAACATCAATCTCAATTATGCATGTTTTTTTTTCCAAGAAATTTCGTTCTTTCAAAGGAAGAAATTTCACACATCCAAATTTTGATGTCGATTTCGCTAGCATGGGCTGATCAACCCGATGCAAATAAAACAACTTTTAAAGAGTTTGGGTGACAATGGGTTGTATGAATTACATATACTATTCTAAGCCTCATAACTAGGATATTAGAATGTAGTAGTCTATAACGCGACTTTTTGAAAGCTTTTCCGACGGATTTTTCCGGTCAAAATCCGGCAGCAATTCATTGGAAT
>APFE030014452.1:110279-126370 GCA_000404065.3 Pinus taeda | reverse complement strand
GAAACGGGGCCCACTGTTTGGCGTCTCATCTCCTAGGGTTAGGTTTTTGGATGTTTAGGGTTTTCCATTATTTCTAAACAATAAATAGGCCTTCGAGCCTCATTGTAACTCAGTTCAGAGGCATGTAGTCGCCACATCTCTTCTCAGAGATAAGCTACCATCACCCTAGCTGGGCTATTTACATTTATGTTTGTAAGCATATTTCAGTATTTTACATTAATGAAATGAAGTATTATTTCTGCTGCATCTCTATATTTCTGGTTATATCTATAATTTGTTGCGTCCCTATTTAAATCTGGATCAATGGTATTAGAGTGGTCTGCTCTTTCTCTGTTTTTCTTTGCATGTCCCCAATGAGTTCGGGATTTAAGGAATTAGGGCTTGAACTGGTCAAACCTTTGCAAGACCAGCCTCGCAAATCCTGACGGCTTCCCATCGCAGATGAAAATAAAAACAAGGCGGTAGGATATCCTATAAAAATCTTGCTCAAAGAATCCCTCGAGCAACAAAGGAACGCGATGATGGACAACTTTGCCCAGATCCTTCGGTGGCTACCTAGAGGCGATGCATCAGCTTCCAACAGCTACTCTAGAAATAGCACACCCTTTTAAGGTACAAGTTAATTTTGAAATCCCCATCTTCAATGGTTAAATAGACACAGATGCCATAGATAAATGGTTAAATCTGCTAGAAGGGTATTTTTATGTTCATGATTTTTCCAGTAGGGAAAAGATTATTTTCGCTCTTCTCAAAGCAACCCCCCACGTCAAGGATTGGTGGGAAAGCTACTGCGAGCAGAAAGATGAAAGTACAGGCTCACTATTTTTAGCTGCACCGACTTGGAATTCATTCCAGGATGCCATCAAGGAGCAGTACCACCTTGTCAAAATCTATGAGGACAAATACATAAAGTGGACCACGCTGCGGTAGGGAAGGGACCAAGATGTGCCGAAGTTCACAAACATTTTTCATACCCTTCGCACAAAGTTGGGTATGAAGGATTCTAAGCTGCATTTGGTACTCAAATACTGCGACTGCCTACATAGATACATCTAGGATGAGATGGAGTTCCTGAACATCTCCTCGCTCGGCATAACGTACCGATACGTTGTCAAAATCGAGCAGAAGGTTAAACAAAATAAGTAAGACTTTGGATCTGCAAATCTGAAGACCAAAGGAAAAATCTAATGTGGGGTGGCCCAAGATAACTTGACGAAGTCGTAAGAAAATAAAAACACCACAAAGTCGAAGAAGGACACAGGAAAGTGGTGTGAATTCCACAACAGCCCGACTCACAACACAAGTGAGTGTCGAACCAAGCAGTCGTTGGTGGCTGAGTTGAAGGCTTCCGAATTAGATGCATGTTCCGACCTTGAGTCAGAACCCGACAAGGGGAATGGCAAAGGGAAGTAGATCATTGATGCAGAGCCCAACACCATTGTTACCACTGCCAAGATCCAGAAGAATGAGCCCGAAGATCCATAGGAGGGGGAGCGCGTTTTCCACTCATATATGTGGGTGAAGGGTTCGCCGCTACAATTCATTGTTGATAGTGGGAGCCAAAAGAACCTCATTTTAGTAGAGGTTGTGAAGAGGTTGGGCCTAGTAACTACATCACACTCGCAGCCGTATAGTATCGGTTTGCTTCACCAAGGATGATATCTCTAAGTTTGCCAGCAGTGCCACCTTCCATTCAACATCAAACCCTTCACAAACGAGGTATTGTGTGATGTTGCACCTCCGTATGTTTGTGATGTATTATTAGGCCAACCATACTTGTGGAGGTGACATGCTGTGTATGAGTCAAGGCCTCGCGCTATCATTATTTCTTTGTGTAATTCATTATACAGGACACTTGAGGTAGCCCCACCTACCGCCGCCTCTTTAATCACTCCTAAGAAATGTAGCAAGCTCATCTCCCAGACTAGGAATTTAATTTTTTGTCTCGTTCGCTCCCAATGAAAGGGGAAGAGCGTCACCACATCCATGACCCCCGTGAAGGGTTCCTCCATGTAGCAGCAGTAGCATAGGGATACAGTCATCTTCTCCTCACTCACAGGGGTACTGTTGCACTAACAGGTCAAGCATTCGTCTCATCTGACTTCCGGAGCACCTCTACCCAACAACCTGATCTATCACCACTCCATTATGGAAAATGCCAAGTACAAGAAGAGACATGATCAGCATCAATTACCACACAAGGTTCAGGTGGGTGACAAAGTTTGGTTACATCTGTAGAAAGAACGCCTTACAAGAGCCCATCAGAAGCACAGACCACTCCAACATGGTCCTTACAACATTACCAAGGCTATGGAAAAAAATTCTTTGGAGCACAACATTCGTCCATTCCTTCGCTTGCACCAAGTGTTCAATATGGAATGCCCTCGACCATGCTTCCCACCATTACTGGACACATCAAAGATGGCAAAATAGCTCACGATGGACTAAGTTCAGTAAATGGAGGAACTCAACGCAATGAGGACCATTTCTTCCTAAGGGGGGAGGAATGATCTAGGTGGATGTTGGTGGCCACCTACCTATCCCACTTGGACCCCCACAACTATCTCTTTCAGTTTTTCAGTTTCCTTAATTATAGCATAATTTAGTATTTTTAGTATTTTTTCGGGTCCTTAACTTCTGGAGCCCTTTTGAGGCCCTAAACGACATCTTTTGGGAAACCTTGTAGTAACATGTTTCTCTTCCCAAAGTTGTAGTCCTTGGATAGATGTTTCTAATGAGCTATTGTCCGTATGAAACGGATATCTTATGCCAAAGTTATGACCCCGAAAATTTGATGTACCAATTTACTTGAAACGATGCCCACAGTTTGGCGTTTCATCTCGTAGGGTTAGGTTTTTGGATGTCTAGGTATTTCCATTGCTTCTCAACAATAAATAGGCCCTCGAGCCTCATTGTAACTCAATTCAGAGGCATGTAGCCACCACATCTCTTCTCAGAGATTAGCTACCATTTCCCTAGCTAGGTTATTTCCATTTATGTTTGTAAGCATATTTCAGTATTTTACATTAATGAAATGAATTATTATTTCTGCTAAATCTCTATATTTATGGTTATATCAGTAATTTGTTGTGTTCATCTTTAAATCCGGATCAACACTAAGGTAGAAGGAGGAAGCTACTATAATGGCCCGATCTCCAATGTCCAATTATGGAAATGGGATCTTCAAAGTTTTATTAAATTTAACCACAATTGAAAAGAAATTGAATTTTATTTCTCATACATTTTTATGAGATTAATTCAAAAATATTGCACTTATTCCATTTGTAACATCATAACTAAAAACATGCAACTTTTCCATTTCCTTACATGCAACTTTTCAAATTCCTTGCATGCAACCTTTCAAATTCGCTACATGCAAATCTTCAAATTATTTGCATGCAAATAGGCATAGATTAGCTACATCCATATTATCATACTACAATACTATCCCATCCAAGAAAAAATAACATTTTCTTCAAACAATTACCATACTTTTACATTTTCCACAAACAAATACTATACTATTACATTTGCATGTAAGAATTTATTTAAACACTTTACATGCAAACTAATATGAAAAACCATTTGCATACAAGTAAGAATATATCAACTACAGAAATAGTATTACACATAAATACTATCCCCAACCACAAAAAACACACTCATTGGATCATTTTATCAAACAATTTATATGCAATTAATGATTGAACCATTTAAGCATTTCATCAAACATTTTGCATGCAAACTAATATAGCGAATGATTCAATGCATATATCCTAAACTGTAGTAGTACAAGTTATGAAAACTGAACCATATGATGAGTGGTATTATCCCTCACTATGGTTTAAGTTTCAACTTCTAATATTTCATAGATGAAAAATTATAACAAAATACCAACACAATCCTATTTGGTGCACAATTCTAGGAGTATCCAGAAGTCTCTACTTCCGCTGGTCATATCTCATACAATAAAGTGCATAAATGTCTGAAATTTTTATCAGAATATCAATGATATTTCCCCTCAATGTGGAAAACAATTTAGCTCCTGAGAGTGCCCCGAATAAAATTTATAACAAAAATGTTAGTGTGACCTGTTTGAGACCTAATTTTAGGAGCATTCAAAAGGCTCGACTCCCTCTGCTAATATATCCTAAAATATTGCGACCGAGTATCTGAAATTTCTATCACATAATCATTGGTATTTACCATAAATGTGGACGATTGTTCAGCTTTTGAAAGCCTACAAAAGAAAAATTATTGCATAAATGCCAATGCGACCTATTTAAAGGTGCATTCAGGAAGGTCATCTTCCTTAGATCATAATTCCTAAATTATTGTGAGCCAATATTCAAAATTTTTACCACATTATCACTGGGATTTTCCTTCAGTATGGAAAAATTTTCGACTTCTAATATTCCGCAGAATAAAAGTTATAACAGATATGACAGAAAGGTCTAAAAATTAACCTTTGTTCTTCATTTTACCTATGATTGAGCCCATGCAGTCCAAGTGTTTGAACCATGCTTTGATACCACTTTGTAACAACCTTCGGGGTAAATGTGCATTTAAAAAAAAACATAATACGAACAAAAATACAATAAAAATATCAACCATCAAAATCCATACATACATCAGTACATTTGCACATGAAAATCAAGGGACTGAATTTTTTCATTAATAAATGCAATGAACCAACCAGAGATGGGACTACCACGTTCCACCCGACCATAGATTGGCTAAGCCAAGTCTCTCTTCACCCAATCACCCCCATGCCATATTCCAAGCATGAATGTGGGATCTCATCAAACACATCAATCAAAACTCATCCAAGGCTTCCAAAGGCAACCCACCTCAACCCATCAAATAGTGATTCCACCTCACGGTCGGACATCACCAAAAACCATCATCAGATTGGTCTCCATCCAAGCCTTCTAGGGCTTCCAAAGAATTTGTCCAACTAAGGCTTACAAAAATAGTAACTCAACCAACAGCTTATATAGGGCTTCCAGAGTGTTTCTCCAACCAAGGCTTCCTGGACTAGTAACTGAACCCACCAAGGGCTTCCAGAGCATTTGTCCAACCAGGGCTTCCAGGACTAGTAACTCAACCCAAGCTATTATAGGGCTTCCAGAGCGTTTGTTCAACCAAGACTTCCAGGACTAGTAACTCAACCCAAGCTATGGAAAAATGAGAACCAACCAAAACAAAGCAATGAAAGTAAACCCACAATCACCATGGCTATCCAGGAAATGGCAAGGCTAGGTAATCCACTGTCAATCCAGGCAATCCTCCATGCCAATGATAGATCATAACCAAGAAACCACATGCATGTGCCATGCATGCCAAAACTAGTGAAAAAATCATACATGTAACTTGGTACCTGCATGAAAATATGATGTACTTGCTAATGTCGATGCCTTCTTACGCTTTCCTGCTCTTCCTTTACCTTCTTGGTCCAAGAATCCAAGTATGCCACACCCTCCAAGAGTGCTCGAAGAAAAATCTAAGTATCCAAGAGTATGAGAGAGAGAGAATAATGAGAGAGCTCTAAAGATAAACTGACCAAATCTTCACACTGAAAGGAAGAAGCTTGCCAACTTATCCTCAAAAACCTTTTTATGAATGAGGCTTCTATTTTCTTCATTTTCCATTATTTTCCTTCATGTTCCTCCTCACATGGAATCTATGAAATTTCACCTCCTTTTTCTCCTAATTTCCATAGTTTTCCTTCATTTTCCTCCTCACATGAAACCTTTGACCTTTCACCTCCTTTTTCTCCTATTTTCCATTATTTTCATAAATAAATGTGCCAAAATACATTTTTTCCTCTTTAATGCCTTAGCCATTGCCTTTGCCAATTTCCTTAGCCATAATCAACCAAATCAACACCCCCTAGGATGTCTTGCCCACCATTCAACTTGGAATATGTGTCCCATCATCCTTGGTATTTATATATTTTTACATGGAATTTTCACCAGGGTTTTTATACCCTCCATCAAGTGTTTGAAATCATAAGGGATTGAGGGACCCTGGCTAAAGACATTACTAGGGATCTCCAAAAGATTAAGCTCTAAAAATCTGTTGGAGGTCATGCCAAGAAATGAGCAGAAGCCTAGTTGGAGGGAATGACAAGATGTTTCACATTAAGAGAGTATACTTCAAATTCAAAGGCTAAGATAGAAATATTCCAAGTTAGAGATACTGCCTTTAATTGGTGGGGCAACTTGAAGCAACAACTACACCTCACTCCTAACACAATTAATTGGGAGTCATTTAAGGAAAGATTCAGGAAGAAGTATATGCTAACATATTATGAAGAATAACAAGTAGGATCCTTCCATGCATTGGTATAGGGAAACCACATGGCAAAATAATATGAGATTAGATTTATGGAATTCGTTAAGTATGTCTCCTACATGGAGACTACTTAGCATCAAGAAAATCACTTAATTTATGTATTAAACCCTAAGATTAGGACAATGGTTGATATGTGGAAACCATCCTCAATTGTTGAGGATATTAAACATGCTTAGTATGTAGAAGAGTAGTTAGACTTGAAAGGGGGGAAACAAGTTCGTTTTTCTACAACAACCAAAGTTTGTGGGGAAGGCCTTTCAAACATTTTGAAGGGAGGAAGCTAGAGGCCACCAGCATATGGAAACAAACTTTAACCTAAAATAATGTCAACAAGGTTTTCAATGGTTGCTAGTGTAGATTCACTAATAGCTTGAGGGAACTGTGCAAGTTAAGGTCAAATGCATGGAGCTACAAAAAGGGGCAAGGGTCCTATTGTAGCTGCTACAACCACCCTCCAAAATTTTGTCTTAACCTGTTTTGGAGCCCCCCTAGCAACCTTTCACAACACCTTGTCTTGCTTTGTCAAGTACTCAAGCTTCAGTTTTTTTCTTGCACAAAGGCAGCCTATCGATCACAGTTTGATCCATTCCCTTCATAAGTTGTTCACCCAGACTTGGTCTAGTTGCAGGCTGAGCAACTTCCCCAAGGAAATTAAGCATTTCTCGAGGGCAAGCAGCCTTCCCTCTAGAAATTGTGCAATCCTATCTGGCAGCCTGCTGGGCTCCAAGATTGCACAATTCTGCCAGTTAACACTCCCAACAATAACTGTGCAATTTTCCCCAGCAGGGCTACTCAGCCCAGAATTTGTTCAAATTTGGGTAGCAGTTAGTTGTTCTGCCCAAAAATTATGCAAACCTCCTGGTTAGTCAGCCCATATCCTAGCAAGAAATGTGCATTTCTCTCGGGCAGTTGAGTAGCTGCATGCATGAATAGTCTAGTTGACCAGTTCCACCCGGGACCAAGGAAACTTGACTTGCATGCATGCATGACTTACTCTTCCTAGAATAATAAGAGGCAACATGAAAAAGACATCCCATGATTCAGGTAGCTATTTTTAGAAGTTGGGGGTTACATGCAAAGTTGTTTTAGAAACTTCCCTCCAAGTGTCACTTTTTACTAGATTTGTGGCATGCACGTCATGAGTCCAAACTTATTTTTGAATGCATTAGAGCTCATTCATTCACATCAATATTGGAGCTTTGACATCCCACAACACATCCAAGACTCTTTGACACATCTAGCTCAACTATTCATGCGTAAGTGGCCTCAACTTGTATTTTTCAGTATTTATGTCGCTTTTTATGTATTCACTTGTGTGAGTGTTTTTTGCTTGATTTCTTTGAATGCTTGTTGTCGCTTACATCTATACTAGCTTTTCCTAGCTCTGTTTCAGTTTTCATTGCTATCTCACTGCTATCGCATGCATGAAGCTATTTTGCACGAACGTTAGCCAAACCTGCGAATTACCTCACCCACATGCATGTTGATCTGTTTGCTGAACCTTTCATTCATGTTTTGCATGCATTGTCAATCACTTCTGCTATCACTTAGTTTCGCCATGCATTCACTATCTTATTTGCTTTCAGTTGCCCATCGGCGAGTCGGGCCAACCTTGGCCTGAACTCTACCTTCACCAAGGTTGCATTATGCAAACTGGGGAAGGATGGCTCTGTCTTCCTCTCTAGAAATGTGCATTTCTTCCCAACATTGTCCTCCAGGATTATTTTGTGCATTTCTATAGGAGAGTGACTGCTTGCCCAGGAAATTGCACAATGCAGTCCCTGGGACTGTAGTCCTTCCCAGCTGGAATTGCGCATTGCGCAATCACAATAGCTAGTAACCATTATGGATTGTGCATTTTGTAAATCCAGTAGCCAGTCCTGCCTCAAACGGCCCAGACTTCCTTTTGTTTAGTTCTTGCAGCCAGTCACCGAGCCTCCTAGAAGAAATTGTGCAATCTTGCTCATCTATTTCCCAGGTATGTGTTGTGTCATTCCCCGAATTTGCTTTGTTTTCACTAAGAAATTTATTGCCATTCATGTTGCTTCTTTCCATATCTTTTAGGTCTTCATCTATCTCAATGGCTTCCAAGAGAATAGGATGATAGGACACTAGTGGAATTGTAGTTGGAGCAGTAGTTAAGCAGGTGTCCTCTAGTCTGTCGATCTATGAAGATACGAAGTTGTATCTAGACAAGGACATCAAACTGGAGCTTCAAGAGGTCAATGATACATTCAGAGGCACTTTTGGGGAATACCTGAAAGACCTTTAGGTGTACGTGAACATTCACAAGTTTGACTTGTACCGGATTGCATGCGGATACCCTAGGTTCCCAAGCGCGGACATGATTCACTCGATCATCTCTCACATTTACCCTGAGACGATGACCTTGAGCAGTGTCAGTGGGACGAAGTGTGCAAACTTCTGGAAACGAGATTATGATGAGATGTATCAGATGTTAGAGCCCGCGACTGTCATGAGTATTCCATTCAACTTGCCCAACAGTAGAGCTAACTCAAGAGACATTCTTAAGGATTTGGTAAAGGAGCTAGCTCATTTTGGGATGGCACCCAACCAGATCTACAAAATGAAGATACTGAGGAAGGCGTACCAATACTTGGTCACATTTGCATGTCGACTGTATGGACAAGAAAGCACTAAAACCTTTCCAAAGAGTTGGGTGATTTCATTGGACCAACTGACTAGAGAAGGAAAACCATGTAACTGGTTCAGTATACTGGATCATCAGCTGAAGGAGCAAGTCATGAAGGCTCGACAGTAACCAGGAGGTATGCATGCAGATATTTACATGTCCACCTACATCCTAGATGTAGTCTGTGCCCGACATGAGTTCACGGGCTTGGAATGGGCATTGTCACCAACGGAGACTGCTGTGAACACATATTTCAAGTTGTTTTCTGAATGCAGCTTTAGAGCAGTAATCACATGGTTGTCCGACCTTTTTTTCACCCCAGTGTACAAGACGATATTCGAACAGGGTCAACCCTACATGTCAAAGGAAGCAATGGAGGCATTGTTAGGTATTGCAGATTGGTATGGATCTAGCACTTTCATCCGAATGTTCAGTGCTGAGAAGCCTCTGCATGTTTTGCCAAAGTTTTCCTTGGACGTACTTGTCATGAAAGAAGTAGCATATCACATCTCGGTAGTATTGATAGCTAGACTATGGTGGAAGAACAAGGCACCTTGGCCCTCTCTTCTATTGTGGATTGGGTTATATGAAATGTAGAGTATCAAGCAAGTGGATGTCAAAGAAGAACAGATGAAGAAGTACCCATTCGACCTCCAAAGCTTCAATCTGTATTACCCACATTGCATTGTGAAGGATCACTGCATGAGAGTTTAGTTCAACTAGATCCATGGGGCATTTCATTGGGCCAAGAAAGACTCATGGAGGTATTGTTACAATTCCTCCAAACCTAATGAATAGGTCGGCTTCGCTATGGAGTGGTTAGCGAAGCAACATGAAGTAGTAGCAGCAGAGCCAAGCATACATGTGCATGATAAAGGGAAGAGGAATATTGTCGATCACATGGAGGAGGGGAAAATATGCAAGTTTCAAGCAGATCCACTTGTAGAACAAGAAACTATGGCTATTCAGGTGAAGAGGCACCAGAGCAACAAGCGAATTGCACAAAGGCAGAGGGATAAGAAGAGAATGGAAGAAACAAAGAAGGAGTTGCATGAGCTGAGGGAGAAACTTCGAAAAGAACAAGAGTTGCGCAAGTAGGAGGGGGAAGCACAGTAGTAGCAGATACAACATGGGGCACAACATGTGCAGACAGATGAAGTAGTGCCCGTACAAGTAGTTGATTCATCCAAAAAACTGGCATCAAGCAAATAGGGTGAACCATCATAGGAGCGAGGCTTCACTTATGAGATAGAACAAGCACTTCAGTAGTTGGATGCAGACATGGAGCAACAAGAGTCAGAATAGGACATCGACCCCATGCCTCACCATAAAGAGGTCGACTCACCCACTTCAATGCATCCAGATGATGAGAAAGTATCAAATGACCAAGGATGCACTAAGATCCTTGGTGGTTAGCTAGAAGCAGAGATGCACAACATCTCATTTGACAAATCTCATCATAGAGTTGTGCAGTCTCACAAAGTACCAACTCCGGAGGATCATACATCTCTTGATCAAGTTGAAGAACGAGTGATCATGACTGATGTGCACAAGCATCTAGTTACTTTGGCCGATGCAACCAGAGTGTACGCTGAAGCCACTAACTCAATTGTTCATTTTCTAATAGCTGAGAATGAGAAAGTTACGAAGGAACTACAGGTGGCCAAGCAAGGAGGAGACTTGGTGACAATGTCCACCCAATCTAAACTGAAGAAGGCAATACTAGATGAAGTATTGGCCCTTGACACAATTATGAAGGTATTGTACTCTAAGTTTCATACTGTGCATAAGTCAGTCGTCCATCTCAACAGATGGTATCAACGATGTGCTAGGAGAGAACACATCTTGATGAACATACATGCTGTTTTTGATGACATACAAACATGGATGATGAAGTACAGGGGAGCCCCGCTTCACCTACCAAAGAAGATGAGGCCAAATGTTTTCAAGCTGAAAGCACGTATCTGGAGTCAGATCTGGAACTATGAAGACCTACCACAACCCATCACTATCATACAGGCCTCCCATGCACAAGTATTCGAGAGCATGGATGTTGTGGTGCAGACACATGCAATCCTATCACTTGGGACTCTCACCAAGGCGAATCCAAAGAAGCAGGTACGACTAGAGCTTGACTCGTACTTCGATGAGTTGATGCACATCGCCACTAGCCCAAAATTTCCTATTAGTGCAGACATCATGCGCAAGTATGTTGTTGGTCCGACCACATTGAAGACAACGATGCACATGCTTTCAGATGAGTTGGACAGAGGATCCTAAGTAGTGTACCCGGATCCTATGGAGGCAAGGTTCAGGGTTTAGACAGATGTCACCATGGAAAACACGGACACTATCAAGGATTACAGATCTTGGCATCAATTTTTTTACTTTTGATCATCATGAGGATGTCGAGCAGTTAGACTTCTATAGTTGTCTAAGTCTGAGTGATGTCTAGTTTGGCTTTCTCAAGCCATTTTGTTCACATGGCTACATGTGAATTTTAATGTTGAGTCATGTCGAGTTTAAGTCAAGTGTCAATAGTGGATGTAATAGTCATAGAGTAGGTGAAGATTCATGAGCTTAGTTGAATGGTCACACACGAGAATGTTAAGGCTCACCCCACCCTTTGCTATAAATAGTCCCTTGGCTTCTCCATTGCACAAAGCTACTTCAACTGTTTGGAGGAGTAGAAGGATGTGGCTGTAACATTCCACTGTTGGGGCTAGCAGGTTTACATGGATGTATTTTATGATCAAAACTTACACTTATTTATATAATAAGAGCCAACATGTTTTCATGCATATGTTTTTGTTGTAGTTGGACTGTTTCGGCTGCTTTAGCAATGTATGTTGTTTAAATTATGTAGTTGTGTATGAACACATTTGTATGCAATTATATGAATATTTTTGTAGATGTGTTGTTGGTTTAACCATCACTTTGGATTGTTGGACTAACCTGCTTTCCTCCTTGTGATGAATCCTCGTTCGTGTGTTCCCTTCCCAGTTGCATACACTTATAGGTTACCAAGCGATGCACTCATATCAACCCACATGTGTTAGGAACCTTTCATGCACCATCCTTGACTCACTGCAGCAATCACACCCTTGCTGCCAACAGAGTTATTTTACTTTTCTCTATGTGACATGGCGGTCAAAGCATTGCTCTATGACCCATTGTTGGGACTCCTACAACAAACGGTCTGAGGTGTAATTGGGACTTATTATCAAGGAGATCTCCTTGACATGTTGGCAAGTCCAGCACTGTCAAGAGGTCCCAAGGGAAGGAGCTCATTCTAGAGATCCTCACAACATTCTGTTTAGAGTCTACCACATATCACTTATTGGGGATGTAGTTGACCTCATTACCAACATGATTTTTCTAAGTTACAAACTCATTACAACCATAGATAAGGAAAGACAATGATGGGAGGAGTAGGAAACCACTATCAAATCTATGTAGCGGTTAATAATCACCAATAAACCTTAGTTATGATAAACCGTGTAAAAGTTAAAATTTTGTTTGATTATGGTGCTACAAATAGTTTCATTTCACCAGTTGCATTATAAATGTGTAGGTTGGTGGCCTATGAGCACGATGACTTTAGAAAAGTCAAAATTGATTATGGGGTAAAACAAGAAATATGACATAGTGTTGTCCAATGTCAGGTAAACCTTAGGGTATGTCCAATCAAGTTGAAGGCAAATGTCACAACACTAAGGACGTATGACTTAATCATTGGAATGGATTGGCTAGAATTTGTTCAAGCTTTGGTAGACTATTTCAAAAAGGTGATTTTTTTAGATGATGAAGGTAGGTTAGTTGATATTTGTGGTATCAAGAGAGGAGTGTCCCTATTATCCATCTCCGTAATGAAGGTAAAACATTATCTCCAGCAAGGTTGTAAACCATACGTGGTCAAGGCTATAGGTGACCAAAAGGGACCCTCCCTTAATCAACACCCAGGTTTTTCATAATTTGAGTATGATTTCTACAAAGAATTACTAGGGTTACCCTCTGATCTAGGGGATAAAAAGTATGCTCAAAAATGAAAGTGCTCAAAATATCCCAAAAATAGAGCCTAATCATAGAGCTCCCTATTCTGAATGCAACAATGCTTGAATCACCCCAATATAACACTGATTGAGCAAGTTATCACATCCTGAAGTTTTGGCCAAACAAAAAAAAAGACAAAGTGCAGGGTTAATTGTGCAGGTACAGAAGGCACGTGATAGTATGTATGCTGATGTGGAGTTGACATCACCATTTGACTGTGTTGTATAGTATAGTGATGTATCATTTTCTGATAGGGTGGTATGGTGATTTGGTGGACCAACCAGAGGCCACCATGTGGGCCAATCTAGGGCGCTATGATGCCCTATGGGATGCCACCAAGTGGTCTAAATTTTCGAGTTAGAATTTTATTATGGACTAGATTAATCTTGAAATGACTCGAACCGTCGACCTCTAACTCACATGTCCAACCAGTGGACCATGGGTACTTCTTGTAATATCATAGTCGACAGATTATATTTAAGGTGTAACAAGTTATGGTTTGGCATTAATATGGCACACATGAGACCAGGGCACAAACGAAGGAGGAAGTGTGAAGGATGGGCCAATGACCCATGATTATATAGGGCAACACAAAAAATGATGGTAGGTTTGGGGCTGAGGCGCATGGCACGCCATTTGCGCCCATGGCCCATGCCCATGTGGCGATAGGGAACCAGGAGTAGAGGAGAAGGGTAGGGCTACAACCCATTAACAAAAAAAAAAATATTATATATAATAGGAACAATGTAGCAAACGATAACTCTGCCAGATCGAACCTGAGACCACCGAGTTTGCAGCTGAATGCACCAAGCAATAGGCCATAGGCTATTTTGTCGGAAAATTAGAAGAGTCAAGAGCCAATATGTGGCAGTTCTAGATGGGTTTCGGAAAAAGAGGGGTATCTTGCTCATTTTTAAGCCTTTTTTACCTCAAGAAGGGCATACATGGGGGTTTTGGTATTTTTTCATATTGAATCTTATATGTTGATACCTTGAGCATTTGAGCATATAATAAAGCGGTCACCACTAGAAGATGGACCCGGAGACATGGCCCAAGATGGGTGAACTCTATTATCAATTTTCTTGTGTCTGATGTTGCATTTTTGTCCTCTTTTATTTGTTACAAAATCTACAAATTAGCTTAAGTTCATGTACTTTTGCAACCATGTTTCATTGCATAAAAGACATAAACTAGCTTGAAAATTGTTTAATGAAACCTTCACTTTACTTTTTAGATTCGTTTGGTATTAGATCATGTTTTTTTCTTTGTGAAGATTTGACCAAATTTGGAATGTTTTTAAATGCTTAGAAGGTGTAGATTGAGAAGTGGAGAAGGAGCACTTAAAGAACCTAACCCTCATGTTGGCTCAAGAAGACCAAATTCTCCACAAGTCATGGCACATGAAGAAGGACAAGGACAAGAATTGATGTCTGAGTATGAGAGAGATTTCATAAAATCTTTCTTTGATATGAACAAGATGGTGAGAGTGTTGTATAATGAAAGAACAACATGGTTGCAAAGATAAAGTTATAATCAACCAAAAGGTGATGGTGGTAATGGGGGAAGCCTCCACCTCCTCCTACTACTTCACCTCCATCTTCACCTCCTTCTTAACATAGACCAAATCCTCCAATATCTCCAAGAGGAGATGCTAAGTCTCATTTGCATAAGCTTGATGTCAATTTTGAATTACCAATGCATAATGGAGAAGTAAATGCCGAAAATTTGGATAATTGGGTTCATCAAATTGAAGTATATTCACAAAGATACAACTTTATTCTATGGGAGGCGAAACTCTTATCTGTTGGGTCCCTATAATACTAGTGATTACTCCATTACTATTGTAGTTGTACCCCTTATTAATATTGTTGTGCCCCTATTGTCCCCATATTGTTATTATTGTGCCCCATAGAATCCCTCTATTGTTATTTTTGTGGCTTTATATTATTATTGTTAGGTCGGTTGGGTTATATTGTGACTCCTTAGCCTCCTATATATAGAAAGGAAGTTTTATCATTTGTATCATCCAAGAATTGTTCATTTATGTAATGTAAGGGAGGTTTCCCCCTCGAAGAGGCTGAATTCTAAGGCGTTGATCTATATTTTCTATCTTTTCTTGAGCTGGTTTCATAACATTTGGTATTAGAGCTTTGGATTCTAGGGTTTTGCTGCTCCAAACAGGTCATCATGGAATTTTCGCTATAATTTTTTTTTGCGACGTTTCAGAAGCTAAACAAAAAACCCATTTGAGAAGACATCGCATGAAATCTCAGGTCTGAATTTCAGAGTTTTTCGTGCTATATTTTCGGAGATATGAACTGAGGAAGTTGGTCCTTTTTGCAGAATCCTGAATTACATTCAAAACAGGTGACCTGGGGAAATCATCATAACTTTCTCTCTGAGCATCAGATTGAAATTTCATCAGAAGGTACAGAAAGAGGATATATTATACTTTCTTTTATATATTTTACAGAGCTAAAGGTCAAAACAGGGACACGTGGCACATCGTACAAGTTCACTCTACTGAATTAGTCTATAATCAGGTCACTGTGGGAGATTTAGCATAACTCTTCATTGGAGAATCCAATTGGGGTCAGACTGGTGGCATTGGAAAGCGAACAAAGAGGGTTACCGTAGGTCACAATTTTAGAATTGGAGGATCCGAAATTACAGAGGTACATAAGAGGCAATATCGAGCTCCTACAAAGTGAAAAAAGGTGTGTATATTTTTTTAAATGTTTTCTTAAACTTGGTTTGAAAAATTATTTTGAAGGAATTCAAAGGGCATAGTGAAGCATTATTATCAGTAATTGATGCCCCAAAGAAAGAAAATGGAAACACCTAGTAGGCGACCTGAAAGCTCTGGCATGACTCATGAAGAAGAGGAAGAAATGCAACATGATATATCAAAATTACAAGACCAAGTGCAACAAGTGTCACTTGCACAAAAGGGAACAAAATCTAAGATGGATTGTTTAAAGAAAGGTGTAGAAGCTAATATGAATGATGTGGAAGCTAAGATGGATGA
>APFE030014452.1:82657-93680 GCA_000404065.3 Pinus taeda | reverse complement strand
CTGTTGATATGGATGTTTCTTATGATTGTGAATTGAATTTGTCTACAGATTTTGAACCAACTTCCTTCAAAGAAGTTGTTTGTCATGATGAATGGAAAGAAGCAATGCAAAAGGAGTATGATGCCTTGATAAAGAATGGCACTTGGAAGCTGGTTGATCCTCCACTGGGAACCAAACCAATTGGGTGCAAGTGGGTCTACAACAAAAAGTATAAAGTTGATGGCTCACTTGACAAGCACAAAGCCAAGCTTGTGGAAAAAGGTTTTGCACAGAAGGAAGGGGTCGATTATGAGGAGACTATTTCCCCCACATCAAAATGGGCTACCATCCGGACACTCTTTTCCCTAGCAGCTCAGAACAGTTCGAAAGTCCATAAAGTGGATGTAAAAACTGCTTTCTTGAATGGAGATCTAAAAGAGATTTTTTTTTTATGTCCCAACCTGAAGAATTTGCTATAAAAGGGCATGAACATAAAGAATGCAAACTTGTCAAATCCTTGTATGGCCTCAAACAAGCACCACGAACCTGGTATGAAAAACTAACTGAGCATCTTCTGAACCTCAATTTCAAACATTATGATCTTGAAGATGCAAATTTGTTTATCAAGAAGGTTGGAAAGACAGTTGTATATCTTGTGGTATATGTAGATGATCTTTTGATGACAGGGAACAGTGGGAGCTACATTGGATCCATAAAGAAGGAATTGAGGAATGGTTTTGAAATGACTGATTTGGTCTATGTTCATTACTATCTTAGTATTGAAGTAACTCAACATCCAAATTCCATATTCCTTTCTCAAAATAAGTACATTGAAGATGTGTTGAACAAATTTTTCATGACTGAATGCAATCCTCTGACTACTCCAATGGAACAAAACTTAAAGCTCACATCCATTAAAGGAAAATAATTTGAGGATGCAACAAAGTATAGACAGCTTGTAGGAAGTCTAAAGTACGTAACTACTACCAGACCAGACATTTCATTTGCTATTGGAATCCTCTCCAGGTTTATGAAAAAGCCTTGTGAGGGACATTGGTCTGTTGCAAAAGATTTCTAAAGTACTTGAAGGGAACTCAAGACTTTGGAATCAAGTATACACATATGGGCAACTTCAGATTGATTGGATACTCTGATTCAGACTTTGATGGAGACAAAGAAACTGGGGTATCTACTTCGGGTTATGTTATGACTCTTGGATCAGGAGCTGTCTCCTTGAGATCATGCAAACAATCAGTTCCAACAAATTCCACAACAGAGGCAGAATATGTGGCAGCAGTTGAGGCAACAAAAGAAATTGTGTGGCTCAGGAAAATTCTTGAAGATTTGTAGGTACAACAAGTACAATTGACTCCACTCATGATTGACAATACCTTGGCAATAAGGTTGGCCAAGAGCCCAAAGTTCCATGATCGAACGAAGCACATCAATACAAAATATCATCCGATTCGACATCATATTGAGGCCAAAACAATCCATCTTCGCCATTGTTCCACTAATGAGCAGATTGCAGACATCTTCACCAAAGCGCTTGGAAGAGAAAATCTTGAAAGATTCAGAACAATGCTTGGACTCACCGACATCCCTGAGATTAAGGGGGGGAATGTTAACACCTAATCATAGGGATTGGTTGAACAATTGTAATTAGTGTAAATAAATAATAGGGGAAATGGAGAGTCATTGGGAGATGAACTAAATAGTCACTCCCTCTTGTATATAATAATAAACAACCTGAACGATTAATATGATTACATTTGAGGATCTACCTCTTGGTCTGATAGTAATATATACATATAAATCTAGAAAATAATTTTTTATAATTAGGAATATTACCTTTTGAAAGATTATTTTTTGTTGTTGTATGTTTTTGCTATTGCAAGTTTGACATGTCTCACTAACCATTGCTCTAAAAACGCTTCTTGTAGTTTAGATATAATTTGGTTCTTAGAATCATTGGATTGTTTTTTATGTTTTAAGTGGAAAGTACGTCTATACATTCATTCCACTAGATCCCTCATAGTTTTGTAACCCCCACCCTTTCATTAACCTCCAGCACCACTCAAGATGAGCTAAGGACCAATTCATTGTCATTTACATGTTATCTACTATTTTTTCATAGAATGACATTGATTTTTTCCATCGTTATTGTTTCTCTCTGTAGAAAATTAAACATATATAAATTAATAGATTGTTTGAACCATGTTATCTAATATCCTTAATTATATTATTAATGAAAAAAACTCATATTGAATAATATTTTTCATTCACTTGATTCATCAATATTCTGCAAATTTTCTATTAGGATTTTACGCTCTTCTGCACTTAGATTAGAAATAATCTTATCAACCTTGTTAATTTTGTGGCTCTGCATGACACACACCAACCAATACATATTAGTTAAACTTACATATAGTTCAAATATACTAATTTTGTTAAAAAATTACAAAGAACTTGCCTTCTCTGCTTTTTTTTATGTGTTAAGATCATGTCGATCAATATTTGTGTTACTGGAGCCCTTTTGAGATTTTTTTTATCAATATCAACCTGTATCATTCAATATAGAAGACAATAAATATAGTTTACAAATAAATCAAATAATTTTCAGCCAAAAACAACTCTTGTAACCAGTGTGTTTATTTGAATCGACACACCCGTTCATTTATACAAATTAAACACGTTGTTCATTTAATTGTTCAACATTGTCATCGAAAATTATTTTTTGAAAATAATTTTATATTAATATAGTGTGATTTTTAAGAATAAATGCACTGCAACGATTTTACAGTGTTATTTGTAAGCGGCACATCGGTGCGTTATATTACACCATGAGCAACAATGAACAAACTAGACAAAATTGATAGTGTTATAATATGTCGGTGTGTTGTATTACATGTGGAGAATCAGTGTGTTATATTAAATAGGGTACACCACAAAACATATAACCGTTTAAAACAAACGGAGAGGGCTGACAGGGTTTGGATCTAATTCACTAAGTGATTCCCCTACTTTACATGTCAAACACCTTATATATAGTAAGTACACAAACCCATTAAATTTAAAATGCCTAAATTGAAAAACCCTAATTGTGAAGTGGTAGAGGAAGTTAAACCCTAACGTGAAATTTTGCAGAAAGAAGCAAGGGTTTAAGATAAGTATTGAATTTTTTTTTCTTCTAAATTTTAATTAAATTTAAATAGTAACAGAGATTGTAAAAATTTTTACTAGTAAAATCTATAATAAACTTTTTTATAACACATTTTTTATTTATTTTTTTATTTTTTTATTGTGAATAAATCTAGCAAGAAATGATTAAAATATTTTAATGAAATTTAATATTTTTTCTTTCTAGGGTTTGAGTGAATCACCATACCTTTCAGCTTCTGATATTTCAGTGGATCCAAAATATCTTTTAGCTCCATAGTGCTCCTAGTATGTAGCTCCTGCAAATGATATCTTTTTTGATTAAACCCTAACATAAATTGTGAGTATTTTTATTATTAAAATAAACAATAAACTTTAAATTTTTTACTATGTATGTTTTTAAGTGAATCAACATACCTTTTAGCTTTTGATCTTCTGAATGGTTCTGTTGCTCCAAAGAATGTTTCTGTTGCACAATGCTCTTCGTATGTCTCTCTTAAAAATCACTCCCTTGAAATTTTGCGTAAAATAAAGAAATGGTGATTAACATTTTAGTATTTAAAAGACATAATGAAATTAGATTTTGAAAATCAATTGCCACTTTTTTCTTTTCTGTTTTTAATTTCTCATCACATCAGTGTGTTCATTAGTCAAATGCATTGACATTGTCGAGGTGGAAAATTTTTTCAACACACCGACATGATACATTGTTTTTTCTTTCAAAATTCTGAAATGGCGTGATTACTTTTCTTAACACAACAGTGTGGTTCATATTTATAAGCATCGATGCTCTAATTTGTTATAAGAACACTAAGTTGATTGAATTCATTTTTTTTAAATCCAAAAATAGGTGCGTAGTGGTGTCATTTTTTTTAAACTCGTGATGTGTTTTTTAAAAGAGACTGATATGATAATATATATAATATATATATATATATATATATATAATATATATATATATATATATATATATATAGATTCCGAAATGCCAGAAAATTGTGTGAGTGTTATTCGAATGCCCCGGTTCTCTTATGTTGTTAAATGAATCGATGTAGTTTGTTCTGATAAGTGCACTGGTTGGGTTTAAAATCTATATGAAGTTTTTTTGTAAGCTTGGAAGGACCTTTTTCATTCATTTTCATAAAAAAATAGGTAGGTTACATCCATATTCAGGTGGTTAAGTGGCCTCAACCAACCCATTGGGAAACTAGGTCTGTTGGCCACCTTACCACATTATAATCCATCCAAAAATAAAAGAGTTTGAGATTTTCTATCATTGTTATATATGTCTTATTATACTTAATTCTCCTAGTGACTAGATAAATAAGACATAATATCAAATTCTGCAAGGCCTTCATCTATATAAAGAAAAAATAAAAGTCAAACTTATGCAAATCATGTTGTTAGTCATTGGACAAGTCCACAAGTGCTAGATATTTCACACAGGAACTAGGAAATTCTGTTTGAGTGGGACATGGAATGTGCTTCTCTATACAAATGAGGTAGGCATTTCGTTGCTAATTCTTGAATTGTATGAGTTGAAATTCCTTATGAATTTCTTGGAGGTCGGGATTAGTCTTAGAGGGGCCAGCTAAAGGAGTCACTAATGCTCTAGCCACAATATTCTTCATCAACCAATATATATAGATAGTTTATTTGTATTGAGATGACTGACCTCTAGAATGCTGAGGGTTTAGCACCAACTCTCGCCATTTCTCACATCCAAATCCATGTTTGTTGCATATTGGTTTAAATATTCTTCCCACTGAAAGATTAACTAGTGGATTTGAGGTTTTGTACCAGCTTGATGGGCTTGAAAAAGTTCCTAAATAAGGCCAGAGGTGGATTTACGGCCCTGTACCATAGCTGGACATGGCTGGGTTTGGTTTCTTCCCCATCGTTGACCAACACTTCGATTCCTCCCCAAACCTCCCCTTGTCGAGGTGTTTCTTATAGATCATGGATGTGTCATGCTGCAACTCTACCAACCATGAAGGTGATATGATAACTTAAAATCAAATGCCAAGAGCTCTAGCTCAAGGCAATAAACTAGCGTAGGGACCTGGTGTACACATTGAGAATTCAAACATGTATAATTTCCACAACATGATACCACATAAGTGTAAGCATTAGCGCTATAAAATCAAATGTTTCCAAATATTATGATATGGGTATGTCAAGATAGACCGAACACAAGCCATGGCTCCCCAATCCTTCTTGAAGCAAAACCCAAAATTCATTTGGGCGTATCCTTTCTCAGGCGACCCCTTCTCTTAAATACCAACAGGCACATCACAAAGACAATATAATCGACAAACTCACCCATGCAGGAAGAGAAAATAGAATTCCAATACTCGGACCCCAAATGCATGCACATCCTAGAAAGTAAAATTCCATAATAGATAGACAAAATTCTATTATATTTAGACAACCCATCAGAAAAAATATTTTTTTACTCCAAACTTTCACTGAATATTTCCTTTCTAACCTAAGACATCATCTGAGAGACTCTTCTCTAGCGAAGCATTGGATAGAAGTGAATCGCAAGGATAAGGGCATGAGAGAAGCACACTGAGTTAACATACCCACAGTCATTATCCACAGGGAAGAGGGTAGGACCATATGCACCTAGACGGAGGACCTCATGCGGTACCTTCTAGTGTGACCCAAAGTTTACAAGTAGTCTTATACGAATGCCAAGAACAATACCTCCAAATCGACCTAAGCTCATAGCATAAAACCTTGACGAGGAGATGTCCCATCTAACTCTCTAGTCACCATTAATATCCTTCCTATGTGTTTCCACCTTGTGTCTAAAGGAAAGTGTGTGAGGGTCATAAAAAAATACCCACCATCCTTTCTTATTAAAGCTTTGTCCATGGAAAAGATCGTGGAAATGCCCAGATGTCTTCTCTCACCTTGGCCGGGGAAATCTATATGAAATTTTAATTTCACATAAAATGGCATATTAATCTCAAATTATCCTTTAGGATGCATCCACATGAATTAAAATTGTTCATAGTATACATTTTTTGCTTAAAGTCACCTTATTCTTGAAAAATGGTTTGAAAAACATATTGAAATTCAAATTGTGGTTATATGGTTCTCGAAATTAATTTTAGATACACACACAAAATTTTATTTCTAATTTTTGTCAAATGTAAGGACAAAGTCTGAATAGTGTCGAATGGCCAATTTTTCAAATTCCAGCTCTTTCCATATTGTTGTTCAAAGTCCTTCACAAAGTTATCCCTTTCCATCTCCAGTAAGTTTAGATTTTACTTATATTTTGATTATCTAATTGATTTTTTCCTAAAATTCATGAAAATTTGAATTAAAATGTATCCAATTTTGCAGGATCTTAATTCAAAAATGATTTCAAATGTAGAAAAAATTCCTCCATTCAAGAATGTTAGAACCTCTTATCAGGAGAAACGTATCACACGCAGTTGGTAGATGAAAATGGAAAACCTCTTCACTTTGCCAATTGGAACATGGCATCTTCCAGCCGCAATCCTGGATCAACGATGGTAATAAGTGTTTGGTATAATGTAATTTTAACAAACCATTTCCATTAACATGCTTACTAATATCATTGATATTGTACTGATTAAGTTCAATTTTTTTTAAATTAGGAGTCTAGTGATGATGAGTGACCCAACTACCATCTTTTGGAGCACCCCACTACAATGTCAACTCGAGATATGGTTGCACTAAGAGAAAGAATCAGAGAGGAAGCATACAAAAAATGGTTGAATCAATCACCTATTCAATCCCCACTACATCAAGATTCACGAATTACAAATGACTACAACAATAGTAGTCCTTCATCACAAGTTTGGAATGGAAGCAATTGAATAGAGGCTGGTAAGGATGATTACTTATGGGATACGACTGCGATGGAGGCAATGTTGTTAAATACATTCCAGAATGATGAGCTAGGGGATGTTACTCATATCATGAATACCTTATTCGAAAGCCTGAAATATCCTTCCACCACCCCTTTTGTTGGACCTGGTGGTAAGTGAAAGTCTAATCAGTTGGGCACAAAGATGTTGTTGTACAACATGAAAGCAAAGTTTGGCATGTAAAATGGATGTTTCTTGGCAATACTAAGGTAATTGGCGTGCATGATTGATCATGTTACTTATATTTTTGTCACACAACCAAAATTAAAATGGTCAATTTTATGAATGTTAAATATTGACATTGTATAATTATATTCCCCACCAACTGTAGCGTATTCAAATATAAGGTTATTCCAAGTGATAATGTCATGTTGGGTAGTTGTGAAGAGGTAAATCAGTTGTTTAAAATGTTGGGTGTTGAGTACATATCATATCACTTGTGTCCAAATTATTGTATTATATATAGAGGAGAATATGCATACAAAGAGATATGTCTGAAATGTGGGTATGATAGGTACCGTAATTAAAGAAAAAGGGGTAAATCACATGGTCCTCCTCATAATATATTGAGGCACATGTCTATAATCCCAAGGATTCAAATACTCTTTCATTCCAAAGAATTAGCTATGTTGTAGGGATGGCATGCCTTGCACATAAGTGAATCAAGAGTTATGTGAATCCAAATAGATTTAATAGTCATGAAGCTTATAGACGATACACGGCATGAAAAATTCAAGGATGAAGTATGAATTCTATGACTCATCATAGCCATGGATGGCATCAACCCATATTCTCTCCAAAACACCAACTATTCTATTTGGCGTGTAGTAGTGATCAATAACAATATCCCACAATGGTTTTCTATGAAGAATGAACATCTTATGTTGGCTCCCACAGCCCCTACTAGAAGACAAGTGAAGAATATGAATGGCTACTTACAACCATTGGTATATGAATTAAAGGAATTATGGGAATGGATACATGTGTACAATGTATCAAGACCCATTGGAACAGAGAGGAGTTTTATGGTGTATGGCATATGTACTTCCACCATATCTAGGATTATGAGTTTTCTTTGGTAAATTGAATTCTTATTTATTTGTTTAGTAACAATATTTTTTTTCATATTAATTTGATTTGTTACAATTGTTCGGATCTTCATGGTCGCTAACATGTTGGTCTGTATACAATAATTTCACAGGTCTTGTAACAAAAGGGTATCATAGATGTAAATGTCAAAGACCTTCTCTGAAGGCTAGGTGGTCTGGCCACCAACGAAATCTAGTGTATGGATACTCCAAGGTATTCCTCCCAAAATAACACCCTTACAAAAGAGAAACATTGGATTTCAATGGTAAATCAGAGAGAACCCAAAGGCCTGCAATAATGACACCAACTGAATGGATTAGAGCATATGAGAGAGAGAAGGAGGAGTTTGCAGAAATGTTCAATTTAAATGGGGAGCCTATGTTTGATGATCCAAAATTCCTCGACACTTGTGTCGAGAAATTGCCCATTGGGATGAAAAGGAAATCTGCATTTTATGATCTCCCATATTGGGAGCATCTTAATATTTCCCACTTACTAGATCCCATGCATATATTTAAAAGTGTTTCATCTTCTTTATGGAGGCACATATCATCGAAAGAAAGTAACACATTTGTTGTTATGAGAGACCTTATTTTTTCAAAAACTAAAAAGAAACATTGGCCAAGACAAGAAAGTAGAGGAGAGGTTGGTCCTTAATGCTCTTTCAAAGAAGTTGATGTCCCATGGATTTTAAATAAAGACGATATTTCTTTAGAAAAGGAAGTTATAAAGAGTGTAAGGGTATCTTTTTTATATGGGTCTTCACTATAACAGTGCTTCATTGTGGAAGATTGTTTTTCGGGGTTGAAATCACATGACTATTTGAACCTTCTAAGAGAACACATCTAAAAAACATGATTTTATCATTATTATTTTTATTTTTATGTAATTGGATATTTTATAATCAATTTTTATATAATGTATTATTTACTGTACAATGTCATTATCCTCTGCTCATGTGGGTGTGTGAACCATGACTTCCCCCAACACCTATGACATGCCATATCTGAATTATCTGCATTTGTACATTGGATCACATAAAAGGATATTCATATGGATAGAATTCTGCAGTGGCATCAAGAGATAGTTGATATTATTTGTATGTTTGAGAGGGAACTATCGAAGAGTTTCATGGACTTGTGGGTTCATCTTATAATTCACCTAGTAGATGAGGTTGAATTATTTGATGTCATTTCTTGTCATTGGATGTTGTTCTTAGAGAGGTACATGAACAAATTGAAAGGTTTTGTTTGACAAAGGGAAAAAACTAAGGGCTCTATGGCAGAGGGGTATATATCATATGATTATTTCTATTATGTCAATGAGTACGTCAATCAAATCGACAACACACTAGGTGTGGCGATTTGGGATGATGAAAAGGATGAAGACAAAAGAGAAGGGGAGCTTCTTGAAATGAATGGAAAGAGGCACTTGATAAAGAGTAAGTGTGGAGCACTTATTATTTGTCAAATTAATACAAAATAACTATTAACACTGAACTTCATATTAATTCATATTTTGATCCCATATGTACTACATATATATATATAAATAATATATATTATATATTATATATATATATATATATATATATATATATATATATATATATATATAATATAATATATATATATGTGTTGTTTTAATTGATTTCATGAGTGAATTCATAAATTGAAATAATCAACAAATTCATTCTTTACAATATGGAAGAGACACAACTGTGGGTTTCATTGTAAAAGGAGAAGAGGAGGAAATACGACACTAACAAGAAAGAATTAAAATGATTTAATGGTAGAAGCATGCCTTATCCTGACAGTTTAAAATAAAATATGCCAATGTCATGCCTTAACAATTGGGTTGTTGATCAAGTCAGAGATAAATATGGTGCATCTGGTTGTTACCCACATGTTGAAGAGGATATGCCAAACATAGTTATTAGGTGCAGCAACTTGGTAATTATACTCTCTTTCTGTACAATTTTAACTTCATACTACACCTTTTAATTGTAACATAGTTTTTCATAGAGGATACTGATGATGGATGCATGACACAAGACAATGGAGTGGAAGTTGAGTTCAACCAATCTATTTTTTCTAGCCCCCACAATTGAAACCTGATGCAAGGGGCATTATGTTACATTGGAAAGATACCAGGGACCATTCAAATGGATTTCTCTTCCATCCAATATGTTATTTTTAGGTGCAAGTGGTCGGACACCTTTCATTGGAATAATGTAAAGTAAGAGCACAATAGTGGGTTGATTTCTATCAACTCTAGAAAGATGTGGCATGAAACTACGGAGCCTTATGTTTTCCCAAAACATTGCAACCGGGTTTTTTTTACCTAGATGTGATGGATAGGGATTAGTGGTTCATATTAAGGCACGAACCTAGATCAAAACTTATTTTTTAGAACAACGATGTTATCATGCCAAGAGAGGAATATATTCAGGGTGATGACAATGGAAAGTGATATGTACTTGTTAAATTTCATTAGTTATACTATTGTTTTATGTTTTTTTTGTCATTATTTTGCTAATTATATTATTTTTAATTCATCTTGTTGGAATTTT
The DNA here is from genome assembly GCA_000404065.3 of Pinus taeda. Taxonomy (NCBI): domain Eukaryota; kingdom Viridiplantae; phylum Streptophyta; class Pinopsida; order Pinales; family Pinaceae; genus Pinus; species Pinus taeda. The sequence goes on along the minus strand of APFE030014452.1, from coordinate 82,973 downwards.
ATAATATAATTGGTAAGATTCACAAACGCGTTTACACATTTTTTTCAACGGAAATATTTTTACATTACTTAAAACTAATTATTTCCAATTGGGTACATTATCCATGATAATAAGGATTCAAGGTCACAGCCCTTCTCAAATAGGAAAATGAGAACAAAATAGTGAATTTGTGATGGTGATTAAGAGATATTTGTTTGACTTTCAAATAGAATGGGTGATGCATTTATGTTTCCTATTTAGATTATGTGAAATAAATATATATATTTTTATGTATTTATAACTAAATTATTTAAAGTAGGCATGTCTTTATAATTGT